>CAUYQG010109831.1:0-21434 GCA_963574415.1 Tarsius wallacei | reverse complement strand
TATTTTTTTTTTTTTTTTTTTGAGTTAGATTTTAACTCTGTCCCCCAGACTGGAGTGCAGTGGCCGCTCTTGGCCTCTGCAGCCTCGACCTGCTGGGCGCCGGCGATCCTTCCGCCTCAGCCTTCCAAGTAGCTGGAACTACAGGCGCGCGCCACCACGCCTGGCTAATTTTTTGATTTATTGTAGAGATGAGGTCTCGCCAAGTTGCCCAGGTGGGTCTCAAACCCGCGGGCTCAGGCAATCCACTCACCTCAGCCTCCCAAAGGCGCGGGATTACAGGCTGAGCCACCGAGCCTGGCTTCTATTTTTAATTAATTTATTTTTTACTCTTTTTGTGAAAAACGAAGACAAAAACACCCACATCAGCCTAGGCCTACACAAGGTCAGAACGACCAGTATCTCTGTCTTCTGCCTCTGCATTTTGTCCTACTGTAAGGTCTTCAGGGGCAATAACACGCATAGAGCTAACATCTCCTATGATAACAAGGCCTTCTTCTGAAATGCCTCCTGAGGGATCTACCAGAGGCTGTTTTACAGTTCACTTTTTTTTAAATAAGTAGAAAGAGTACACTCTAAAATAATGATAAAAAGTGTAGTCTAGTAAATGCATAACCAGTAACATAGGTATTTATCATCATTATCAAGTATCATGTACTGAACATAATCCTATGTGGTAGGCTTTTATACCACTGGAATACACTAGTGTCACCTGAAACACGTGAGTAATGCAGGGTGCTACAATGTTACCAGACAAAAGGCATTTTTTAGCTCCATTATAATCTCATGGAACGGTGTATCTAGTCTGTCCTAGACTAAAATGTTGTTATGCAGCTCACGACTATACATGGTACAATATCAGATTCTTCCTATGGGATAGTAGGCAGAATCATCAGTCCTCCCTCCCTCCCCATCCTTCCCTGCCTCCTACCTCCCTCTGCTGAACTCCTGCATTTTAAATGTGCATACTACAAGATTCCAATTTTAAGTAGCAAAGTGAGAACTGAAACTCAAATACTCAGGACTCTTAAAAAAAAAAAGAGCCAAACGTGGTGGTTCATGCCTATAATCCCAGCACTTTGGGAGGTCAAGGTGAGAGGACTGACTGAGCCCAGGAGTTCAAGACCAGCCTGGGCAACTTGGCAAGACCTCATCTCTATAATAAATCAAAAAATTAGCAAGGCGTGGTGGCACACACCTGTAGTTCCAGCTACTTGGAAGGCTGAGGCAGAAAGATTGCCTGAGACCAGCAAGTCGAGGCTGCTGTGGCCATGAGCGTGCCACTGCACTCCAGCCTATTTGTCTGTGTCAAACCCTGCTGATGCTGGCTGGTTGAATTTATAACTCAGTGTTGATCTCTTAGGAAATGAGGAATTTTGAGTGAGGTGGGGAGCACTGATTCTTCAGGGTGGAGAATCCCCTTGGGAGTGGATACACTCCCTCCCCCAGTCTGTGTGTGGTAGTCTTCTGAGCAGAACCCTCTGTGCCTGTCCTCATGCCGGTCTCTCCCACAGGGCAGTGACAATCTGTCTGAGAATCATTGCCAACATCCTGGTGCTTCTCTCACTGGCTGGGAGCATTTATCTCATCTACTTTGTGGTAGACCGGTCCCAGAAGCTGGAACAGTCCAAGAAGGAGCTGACACTTTGGGAAAAGAATGAGGTAAGCACTGCCAATACCTGCAGCTTCCTCCGAAAGAGACAGAAAGGTTGCTTGTCCCTCTGTTTCTTAAGTGCAATTGGTAGGAACATCTCCAGGGACCTCTTGTCCTAGAACATGGATTACAAAGGCTTTGAGTGCAGAGTCACAGCACCAAGGTTTGGCTAAATGACTTTATTGGTCTCCAATAGGAAAGATTTTGATTCAAAAACACCTTCAAGGATGAACAATGGTCTCTACCTTAGAGCTCTGCCTTCCTGGGTTTGTTTCTTCACATCCTCGTGCCACAAATTGACTCCACTTGCATTAACGACTACATTGTATTCCATGGAGTGCATCAAAGTTCTGTCCAAGGTCAGGGGTGCATAAGTAGAATGAGATAGTAATTGGAAAATGTGGCAGGAATGCTGGTGGATCCCAAACAGCATGGACCATTGTCCTCAGAACATTTAAGGAGGGTTACTAAAAAAATTAATTAATTTTTAAAAAATTACCAATTTATGAATACTTATGCAATTTTTGCATATCTAAATTACAAATAATGTTTCCAGAGCCAGCTCCACATAAAATGGCTTGTTTTTTTTTTTTTAATGCTTCCTTTTGTGTTTTATTTTCTTCCCCTTAACTAATTTATTCTTAACAGGTTAAAGAAGATCATGATAAGAAACAAAAGCTGTAGTGTGTCAAGACTGGTGGTTCTGTGGCGTAAGACAGCAATTGAAGGGTTAATTCAGTGTCCCTGCAAAATAAATCGTGTTCTCAAGTGGTTTGCTGGGCTCACACAAAATAAATGCATTACACTGCAGTTGCTGACATATAATGTGCATCTTTCTATGAAAATAGCTTGTTTTCTAAACAATCTTTCCCTTCCTTATATGTGGATATTCCCATAAATAGAAAATTACCAAGTGGAAGGTTATGGGGAATTTTGAAATTCTTAATATTAGCTATAAGACCGTGTCCTGAAAGGCCTTCCCCATTTACCTGTAAATATTTGAAAGGCAAAAATAGCACAGAAACCACCTCTCAGACCATTTCTACGAAAATCATTATCACCCTTTAGGAGTTAGAAAGGAAAGCCTATAGGCAATAAGATGGTTGTCAATTTATCCTGTGCATATACCAATGTACAATAAGTTAACAAAATCTGAGCCAATACCAGGTAATCTTTTCCTCCATCTTTCTATCTTATGTTAATTAAATTGGCTATGTAAATGAATGTTTGCACATTTACAGATAGGTTGATAGATACTTTTTTTAAAAGATAGATTCAGAAACTATTTCTTATTTTAACTCAGACATATTCTGTATCAGCTAAAATTCCCCTTTCTTTTGCTATAAGTACAGAGAAATAAAAGTCAGGCATAATTCTCCAGATAATTAATCTTCCATGTACAGAAAGAATATTAAATTATCTCTTGGCCTTCCCTTTTTTATTAGTAATAGTCGCAGTTATTTTCATCTTCCATCCAAGGTCAGGGACGCATAATCAGAATGAGATGGTAATGAGGAGAGTTCCAACAACAACAATAAAAAAACTACCTCTTGTGATAAAGTGGCAAGGATTTTTTGAAAAAAACTAATTAGCAGAGATTTGGGGAAGTCCTCCATGATAGAACTGATGTCCCTGTGGATACCCACTGACCTCCTATTAGGTGAAAAGACCATAGGTGATGCGGTTGGGTGGGGACCCTGGGGACGCAGGCACTGGCACAAGCTCTCTCAACAGGTGAGCGTGGTGGTCTCCCTGGTCACCATGATAGCACCGTCGGCATTTGACCTCATAGCTGCCTTGGAGATGTACCACCCCCGGACCACACTACGCTTCCAGCTGGCCAGGTATTCCACGCAGTGGCTAGCCTCACCACCCACCCACCGTTGGGAATGAAATGCCTCAACACCTGGGGCTTGCATCTTTTCCCTCAGTACCTGTGGGTGCAACTCAGTAAAAGCAGGATCCAAGAGGGGAGAAGGGGGGCGGGGCGAGGTAGAGGAAGGGGAGGAGGTAGGGAGGAGGAGGACCCTGGATTAGAAGGGTTGAAGAAGAGGAAGCAGAGGCAGAGGAGGGGGAGGGGGAAGAAGAAAAAGGGAAAGGGAAGAACAGGCAGAAGAGGTCACAGAAAAGGACTGAGCAGCCTGGGCAACATAGCAAGACTTTGTCTCTACAAACAATTTTAAAAAATTAGCCAGGCATGGTGTTGTATACCTACAGTCTTGACTACTCGGGAGGCTGAAGTGGGAGGATCGCTTGGGCCCAGGAAGTTGAGGCTGCAGTGAGCTATCATCACACCACTGTACTCCAGGCTGGTTGACAGAGAGAAACCTCATATCTTTAAAAAAAAAAAAAAAAAAGGCGGGTACCCAAGAAGAGGATGGAAATTGTGTCTGGTTCTTCTCTTTGTTGAGTTCGCTCTGTGATTTGACTATCTGTAGAGAGAGGGATCTATGTTGGTTTTTCAGACATGAGAGAAACAGTCAATGCTTTGCTAATAATTTTCCAAAGCCCAGACTCAAAGAATTTCTTGTGGGCATGTCTGGAAGCTTCATGCCAGTGTGGTCAGCTCCTGCAACAGCAGGTGGTTCAGTGCAGACATGGGCAACAGCAGGCTGGTGTGTCAGAGGGAACGTCCTGGGACACTTTCTGCAGGAGTCAAAACAACCACATTTATTTCTAGTTCTAGCTTTATCACTGTTTCCCTGAAAAATCTACCTCTCCTCCCTGGAGTGCGGTCTCCTCATCTATAAATTAAGCTACTGTAGGAGGGTTGGCGAGGCATTGTGAAACTGAGTGTGGCAGAAGGAGGCGGTGAGGGCCCTACTTACTTTCTCCACCTTCACCCCAGTCTACACTGATTTCACTGTTTTGTCTTATGACACATAATAACACCCTATAGGACTGATTTTCCATAGATCACTTTGGGAAGATTTGCTCTCATTCGGGAGTGAGCAAACATCTTCTGAGATGGACCAGATATTTGAAGTTTCAAGACCGGCTCTGTCACAACTACTCAATTCTCAGGTTGCCCATTAAAGTCGCCATAAACCACACACAGATGAAAGGGCATGCCTATGCCCCGATACAGCTGTATTGACAAAAATAGGCAAGGGTATGGTTTCGTTTGAAAGCCATCATTTCTGACTCCTTGAAATCCAACTGTTATTTCAAAGATGGAAAAATAGACTGCCCAGAGCAAGAGATTGTCCAAACCCTCACAGCCCAGGGTGGGTGGATCTGATGTGAGGTTCTCAGCACCCTGGTTCCTCCCCTGGTTCTTTCAGATCCACTCGGCATCTCTCTTGCCTGGAAGAGAGAAGTGCCTTCCTTAGCTCCTTCCTCACTAGCGGGCATTGGGGAGAATCGATTCCATGATTGCATTTGGTCTAAAGGCAATCCTATTATACAGATTGGCCTCGTTATTCATGTTCAAAACTAGAGAAACAGAGGCATCAGAGACTTGCCCCAGACAGATTAGGGCTAATTCCGGTAATAAGAGCAAGACATATTATTTTACTTCCATTAACTCACCAGCAGACCGTATTAGCTTTGATCCAAGGTGCAGTGAAAACCAAAAGGATGACAATGCCCAGACAGCAGGAGACAAAGCTCATCTGGTCCTTCCTTCTACCAATACTCGTTGAGTCCACGCTAGGTGCTCGGCCTGTGCTCAATACAGTAACCACACTACACAGAAGGCGATCCCTGCACAATTTTAGAGGAAATGCTATTGCGAGTTATGGCGCTGTCCCCTGAAGACATCCCCTCCCATGTTTCTTTGCCCACTGCCTGCACAGGGTCAACTGGTCAACCCTACACCAGAGGAGATGCAGGAGGACTGTAGGGATGGCTGACTCAAAGCTTCCATTTGGAGTCTTTTCCTCAAGAGGAAGATTCTTCCCCACCAACTGGTCTTGGTTCATTGATTCACCAAGGGCTAATTGTGGTCCCACTGAAGTATCTGTCAACCTGCCATTCTCCTGTCTCATTCCTCCAGACAGGTTTCTAATGAGACCCAAAGCTGCATCCTGGGGAATTCAGTGTTGTGCTTCCAAAATCTCCCAACTCTGGGGAAACTGACATCAAGTTTTGCTCACTGGCTGATTAAGACTGTTTCTGGCAGATTTCATTCACTCCCATCCACAGTCCCTCCATGCTTCCAAGGGGACCAGCCTGTATTTCAGAAGCAGAACACAGATGTCCTGAAATTGCATCCTTTTGCTTTTTTTTTTTAGTTTTTAGAGACAGAGTCTAGCTCTGTTGCCAAGGTAATCATAGCTCACTGTTTGAATTTCTGGGCTCAAGTGATCCTCCTGCCTCAGCCTCCCGAGTAGCTGGGATTATAAGCATGTGCTACTGTGCCTGGCTAAATTTTTCTGATTTTTTTTTTGTCAAGACAGGGTCTCACTATATTGCCCAGGCTGGTCTCTAACTCCTGACCTCAAGTGATCCTCCCAACTCAGCCTCCCAAAGTACTGGAATTACAGGAGTGGGCCATTGTGCCTGACTGTGCGGCTTATTAACTGTGTGAAGTTGAGCTGGTCACTTGACTCCCTCTGTGTTTCCAGTGCTTGTCCTGTAAGTGGTGATTATGATAATGTGTACTTCACAGAGCTATTGTGAGGGTCAAATGAGATAAGGCATGGAAAAATCACATTATAAACCCGAAAGCATGACACAAAGACATATACTTTACATGACACTGTAGCATCCCGCTTCCTAAACTCACACCTTTTCTGCTACACTAGAGTTTCTAGAATGCAGATGCAAGGATGGGCCACAAAGAAATCACCTGAAAAGGCTGTAAAAAGATTCACAGGCCCCATCCAGACCTCATGAAATAGAGTGGATTCTGGAATTCTGTGTTTTTGTAATGCCATCAATGTGAGAAAACAAATTTGGCAGTCGCTGTCTTAGTATAGCCGTGACAGTCTAGAAGCATGTGGTAGGTCTGGAACCATAAACTTGTGTGTGCTGGACTTGTCTCTCAAGGTGGGCTTGTGGCTTTCAGAGTCCTTGTGCTGTATCTGGGAAATCTCTACAGTCTGATCATTGCTCTCCTGGACAAAGTTAACAGCATGAGCACCGAGGTGAGTGCCCATCCAGGATAGTCGCCTAACCCCCTGCTCTCACCACCCCCAGCCCCACCCCACCCCCATCCAAACCAGGGACTTACATTGAGGTCAGCATCACAACTTTGCTTGCATGCCACCCCTCATGTTCCAAACTCGACTGAGCTGTGGTCTTCTCTAGGGAAGGATAGAAAAATTAGCTCCATTTCCCAGATGAAACTCGGGTCAGGGTTCATGGTTCATGGTGCACAGATGAGAACTCAGGGAGTTTGATTCTTTTTATCATACTACCCCATTTCCTTGAATTCCATCAGGAAAAGCTATCAACGGCGACTGCAAATGATCCCAGATAGAGCAGCATCCATGGGACTCCCTTGGAAAATCAGGAGAGAATAACTCTTCATGGGGAACAGTTCAGAGTGGGTTCCACCATCCAGTCCAGCAGGAGTACCTACCCCCAGCCTACGGTAGCCTTGTGTCCACTTTAATCTGCTCCACCTGTGAAGATATCCTGAATGGTGGGGGCAGGGGGGAGGAGCTTTTTGCCCAAGGCATACCATACTAACATCACATTTCAAGGCTTATAGGCAGAAGAGGCCAGAGAGTAATTTTTCAGCATCAGAGCTTTGAGGTTACATAGACCTGGGTCCTTCCTGCCACTTACTAAAGCGCTGTACTTCAACTCACTGAGTTTTTAACATCCTCATCTGAACATGGAATAATAAGCCTTATCTGAAACTCTTGTGAGGATGAGAAGAGATCATGTGTGTTACCTAAAACAATTTCTGATACTTACTAGGGACAAGTAAACACTATCTATTACATCTCTGCATTCCTCATTACTGGAGCCAACTTTAGTCAAGTAGCTGTCTACAGAGAGAGAGAGGAGAGAAAGAGAGAGAAGGGAAGGGAAGGGAAGGGAGAGACAGAGAGACAAAGAGACAGAGAATGAATGGTTATTCCCAAGCAATGCAGTGACACCCTTGATATCTGTGATGGATTCTTATTTATAAATATACGGACAACGTTTTTTCTTCCTTCCCTCCTTCCCTCCACAGGAAGCTGCTGCCAAAAATAACACAAGTCACTGGATGGATTCTACCACCTTCTTTGCCACCAGAATAGCCCCTAAAGAAGACAAATGGTCCACACCTCAGCCTGGAGGAGGGCTCAGGAGAAACAGCACATGGGCCTTGGAAGAAATGAGTGTTCCAACCCACACCGTGCCTCTCACAAAGGCCAACAGGACCACTCTCTACACCCAGAGTTCACAAGACCAGTGCTGGGAGACATACGTCGGCCAGGTGGAACCCCTTACCTCACAAAGCTCCTTCCCAGTCTTTTACCACTTAACCCCAGCAAGTCTCTGAGGTGACACTGTCCCTATTTTATAGAAAAGTTCACTGAGGTTTCTGATTTTCCAGGTCGCAAAATAAAAAATAATAATGAGTGCAAGGACTCATGCAGTATAGTATATGCTGGACTCTGTTCTAAGTGCTTAGTCCTTATCAGAGTCCTATTATTATCACGCTTATATAAAGGCACAGATGAGGAAACTGAGGCCCAAGTGGTCAAGTAACTTGCCCAAGAACACAGACAGTAAAGAGCAGGAAGAAGACCCGAACACAGGCATCTGCTCCAAAATCTGTGCCCTTAATCATCGTGTACAGAGTCTCAACCCTGAGGTATTACCCCATTAGAAGGGGTCCAGGGCTCAAGGAGTCTCCTGCGACTCAGAACCAGAGACCTTAGATTCTTTCCTAACACTAGCCTGGAACATCAACATTCAAGTTCAAACTTACCAGTATTCACTGAGTGCCTATTAGGTGCCATCCCTCTCCCCCTGTACCTTATAAAGATGCAAAATGAAGTCGCCATGGGAGGGGCCCATGGGCTCAGGTCCATGAGAATGAACAGAGACTAGGAGGCCCCTGAAGGAAGAGTGGCCATGGGAGCGCAGGGCGTGGTGGCATCCAGGGACACTTTGTGTTACAGGAGATGCTGAAGCTCTCCATCATTGACATGCTCTTCACCGTGGCAAGCATCCTGCTTATAGACTTCTTCCGAGGACTTTTCGTCCGGTACTTGAGTGACTACTGGTGCTGGGACCTGGAAAGCAAGTTTGTAAGTAAAGTGCTATGTCCGTTGGGGAAGTTCATGTGGCCAAATCCATCCTTTTCTGATGCTGAGGCTGGGAAACAGTCTGGCGCGGCTGGGGGAACCCATGACGAGAGAAGAGGTGAGGGAAGAGAGGAAGGTTGTACAAAGCTGGGCTCTCACCTCCTTCTTAACTCTGACCATTTACCAGGACGGCCCCACAGGCACTGACCTCTAAGTGCTTAGGAGAGCAAAGACATCTATACTTGTGACTAGAGCAAACCAGCTCTTGCAGAGAACTTTGGAACTTTTTTAATGCAGAAGTTCATTTTCTCTTATAGCCTGAATATGGAGAATTCAAAATAGCTGAGAACGTGCTGCATTTAGTCTACAACCAAGGAATGATCTGGTAGGTATCAAAGCTCCTTCTTGTCTTTGCTTACATCTCATCTGGGCTGAAAGTTTAATTTACTTAGTCTGGATGGGACATGACTGCAACAAACACAGCCATGAGCTTCAAGTAAGGAGGTTTCCAAGGAAACTATTTTATATGTATAGTAACTTTATTAGTGGTCTTCTAAAGATTTTGCAGGGAGGAATGATAAATGAAATGGTCCATTTTTAAGCTGCTATTGGCTACAGCCAATAAAATCTGCACAGAGAACAGCCGGACAAGCTGCTAGGGAGAACCAGGGGAAGCTGGGGAGGAGAGGCTGCTTCTTCCCATTAGAACTTCAGGAGTGGCTGTGGTCACAACTGGGGACCTTGGCCAGGCTGCCCTCAT
Organism: Tarsius wallacei; assembly: GCA_963574415.1. Classification (NCBI taxonomy): domain Eukaryota; kingdom Metazoa; phylum Chordata; class Mammalia; order Primates; family Tarsiidae; genus Tarsius; species Tarsius wallacei. Next base: position 11,830 of record CAUYQG010109831.1, on the reverse strand, counting down.
TCCCCATGCCACGTGGACACTGGGCCTAAGAACCTCGTCATTCCCCAGACTGCATACCCACCCTGGGGGGAGGCAGAAGCTTGGGAAGTCTTTTCACCCAGGACACATCCAAGGTCAAGGCAATTCTGTTCCTGGAAACACTCAGGAGCTGACGGGGTTATTCGATCCAAATCACATGCATGCTTGTGTCTGTGGGGCACGTTGGAGAATTCTTAAGTGATTCCACCATTCCTGGTTTTACCTATTGGGTCACAAGTGGTGCTATTTTTTAAAATACAAGGAAACAAACAAACAAAAAAGGGCCTTGGATATTCCACGCATGCAGCAAACATGATCTCTCTTCATAATCATTCAATAAAAATGCATGGGAATTGAGAGGTATAAAGCAATATTCCTCTAATCAAATTCTGTATTCTTATAGTCCACCGTATTTTGCAAAATCTCCTTACAAATATAGTATTAAAAATAATATGTGGCATTTATTCAACATGTGCTAGATATCAGGCCCTTTTATACCTGTTATAACTGATTTAATTCTTATAGTAACCCTATGAGGTAAATGCTATATTTTCCCCATTTTAAATATGAGAAAGCTGGGCGTGGTGGCTCACACCTGTAATCCCAGCACTTTGGGAGGTGGAGGCAAGAGGATTGCCTGAACCCAGGGGTCCAAGACCAACCTTGGCAACTTGGCAAGACCTCGTCTCTACAATAAATAAAAAAAAATTAACCAGGAGTGGTGGCACACATCTGTAGTTCCAGCTGCTTGGGAGGCTGAGGTGAAAGGATCGCTTGAGCCTAGCAGGTGGAGGTTGCAGTAGCTATGAGCATACCACTGCATTCCAGCCTGGGTGACAGAGTGAGACTCCAACTCCAAAAAAATAATAATAATAAAAATAAAGATGAGAAAACTGAGGCAGAGAGAAGCTAAGTATCTTTCCTAACATCAAACTGATAACGACATTTCTGCCTGCCACAAGATGCCACACATTTCTTTTTAAAAGATTTTGATTTATTGAACATATTCTTATATATATGGGGGTGCCAAAAATGTATACACATTTTAAGTACAACGTTCACTCAAAAGATGGTGTTAATCAAATGAACACTAGCGTCACCATGCAACAGGCAGGACAAAGAAAATGGCAGAAGCCCAGTTGAGTGAACGTCATACTACACATTGCTACCATAATTCAATTCAACTTCAAAAAGTAATACATAGATAACATCTCTTAAAATGTGTAGACATTTTTGGTACCACCCCATACATATACATGCATATAATAAGTATATACACATCTATAGACTTATTTTCATACCACTAAATCCACATTCCACAAGTATTAGATTGAATGTATATTCAATATAAATTGACTGAGACTTAAAACCAGAAAATCTGGGTTTTGTTCCTTCTTTGACATTTTATTCAGGGTGACTGTGTGCCTCGGCTTCCCTGGGATGGTCTGGTTCTTTCACTCTCAAAATATCCCAGTTTGGATGACACAGGATCACCCTTGTATTAGCAACAGGTCTTTGGGCAAATCACTCAATTTCCCCAGACCTGCCTTCCTTGGCTATCAGCTGGATGTGTACCTTTCCTTTCCCAGTTGCAGATGATTAAATGTGCTAAAATGTGAGAGGATACTTAGCACAATGCCTAACATAAGTATGGGTTCAACATGTGTTGATTAAGCCTGAAAGTCAGCAATTGATTCACACAGTCCTCACCAGTAACAGGCAAAATCTGGAACCAGTCCCAAATGGTAGTATCTATTTCTTGCCACCTTCCCAGAGGCAGGCTTTCTTCCACACTTTGTTCAAGTGCGGAGTCTTGCTCCCGCTGAGTCCGGGGTACCGCAAAGGTGGAGACGGCATAGGCATTTGAGGGGAAGAAAAAAGGGGGGAGAGATGGACACCTGTTAAAAGGGTGTAGATGCCACTTTATTGTGGGTAGTTGTGAGCTTATATTTTTCTCTACAAGGGAGATAATCCCTGTAAGTTGTTGTCACGGAGCAAGTTAAAATCATCATTACAAAACGAGTCACTTACAACAAATTACATGGGGTTTTTTTGTGATGTTAAAACGATGCTTAAGTTTAAGTATTCTCTTTTTTGTTTGGCCAATGTTCTAAGGGCGGAGACTATTTACACCCAAAACAACATAATCCCAACATGATGACTTATCCTGTAAAAAAGAGTCCCCGCAACCTGCCAATATAAAATCTTAAAATTATAGAACTATAAAGCTTTTTATTAATCAACTTTAAAACAGAACTCATATCCCAAATTAACTAATACATATTATGATCTTTCTAACAAATTTAACTCTTTACAAACTTGACTTTCTTATTCAAATTGTCCAGGGAAACAGGTTATCTCCATAACAAAGTCTCTGGGGGCCAGAACAACAGTTGCTGGCTCAGGGCTTTAGAGCAGTCTTTGTGTGGAAGAATGTGTATCTGGGGACCCTTCCACACCTGGCGCAGACAGGTGCAGATGTTTCTTTTTTCTGGATGAGGCTCTTGGTCTTTCAGGCCCCCTTGGTAGTTTCCTCTTGTTAAATTCCTTCATTGTCTTCCTATTTGGAACATTTTATTTTTAAGGAAAAAACAACTTGGAAAAACTTTTCAGTGATGTTTTTTAGGCCTAAAGGTGGTTTTGGTTGTTAGATAAAATTTGTTTTACTCACTTAAATTTTACATCTAAACCCTTCAATTTTTATATATTAAAACCTTGTTTATAAGAAACAAACTTATAAATCACCTACATATATCTTAATATAAACTTTCACTACACTTGAATCTTGTGCCTGCAATTATAAACTTATGGAACCTTATGTCCAAACACCATAACTACAACTATAAATAAAAAACGTTCAAAACAATTCTTTGCTTAAACAGAATCAGAAACTTCTTCTTATCAGGTATTAGTCACAAATCCTAAGCCTAAAAACAAGATTTGTAACCCAAAGAAAGAAAGCCCTTTAAACATGCCTCAGAGTCATCACATGGGCAAAAGGGACAGGTCAGACAGCGTAGTGGAAAGTAGAAAGATGGACAATGAGTTTCCAGTAGCTGAAAATACTTTGTATAAACATGCTGTTTTCTTTTTTCATGACTGCACGGAATTCTTTAGCTGTAACAGCAAAGGCAAAAGACAACAGGGCCTCAGCTTCCCGGACTCGCCCTGTGGCCCGGGGCCACCAGGACCCTGTCAATCTGGTAGGCCTTCAAGGCTGGCTCCCAACAAATATGATTTTCCTATAGAATTTTCTAAAAGTCAAAGGCTACAAGAAAGCCAAATAAGCCTACCAGGCTTAATCATCAAGAAAATCAAGTCACCTGATCTTCTACATTTAAATGATCTCTACCACATTCCTTTTCACCTGTCCAGTGATAAATTGTGCATTTTTAGGATTACACAAGTCTGTGATTTTCCTAGAAAAAAAATCAAGGCCTTCAAATTTTCCCTCACCCCAAACGTTAATTGAATAAATCAAAAATAGGCAGAAATAAAACTTCAAAAAGCTCAAAATGACAAGGCTAGCTTGTAAGTGTATATTTTTGCTTCTTGATACGGAATATGTACTTATAGCCAAATAATCATTTTAAATTGTTTTCTATTTCCCTTTGCATTTTTACAATAAAAATGAAAGAAAAATAATTTCCACAATATTTAATTTGCTGTTTGACATGTAAAACACAAGGCAAAAAGGACAGGCAGAAATCAAACTTTTCCAGAATTAGACTAGATTCTGATAATAAATACCTAAAATATAGTTTATATTTTAAACAAAATTTGTCCATCGACATTACCATAAAATACAAAAATCTACTCTAATCATTTTACATGCATTTTTATGTATTTTTTCCTTTGCTTGTGAAATTTAATAAGAAAGTATTGGGAGGATTTTGTTTTTAAGGCATTGTGATAAAATTGTTCATACAACAAAGAGGTCTACCAGTAAAACGGGTAATATTTATTGGGGGATGCTTATGTCCAGGGAATGTCTGGCAAAGAAATAAATGAGGAAAAGTTGTATATGACTTTGTTTCTATCCTTAAAATTTGCAAAATTTATTTACTAAGATAAGAGACTAAAAATCAACCTTCCATGCAACCCAGCAATCCCCTTTCTGGGAATACACCGAGAAACTCAAATCATTCTATGAAAAAGATACCTGCACACACATGTTTATCGCATTATTCACAATAGCAAAAACATAGAACCGACCGTGCTGCCCATAAAAAGTAGACTGGATAAAAAGAAATGTGGTACGTATACATGATGGAATACTATGCAACCATAAAGAAAAACAAAATTATGGACTTCGCAGCAACTTGGATGGATTCAGAGTCTATAATATTCAGTGATCTATCACAAACACAAAGATCTGAGTATCACATGTACTCACTTATAAGTGAACCCTGAACATCTATCATAATACTATAAGAAAGGGATTGGGCAGTAGTGGGACACTGCCATGGGCTGGAGGGACACATCAATGACCGTACCTAATCTCAAACCAGGTAAAGTGGAGACCCAAGCAAAGGAGGCCCAAACCTTACCTGTATGATGACCACATATGTACCTAACTCTCAATTGTACCCCACACCTTAAAAAAAAAAAAGTTGCCTCGGTCAAAAATAAAAATATTACTTGGCAGAGAAAAAAAGATATAAGATACATATACAAATAAATAAATAGCAACACAAGGAAGTATATTAAAGATGGGTGATGTATAGGTATGTCTTAGCATGATTCTTGAATTTAAAAGCCTTTTCCTAGCCTTAGCCATGAGACAATTACCATATATACCTTTGACTAAAAACACAGCTCCATCTCCAAGAGTGCAGGGTGAGGAGGGGATGAGGATAAGAGTCAAATAAGATGTCCTGAGCCATAAAGGAAGATAGTTGAGGAAGATTAAGAGATTCATTGCACAGAATTCAATTTGCATAAAGTATGTAAAATATGAAAAAGGGTGTTGTTTAGGTTTCAAGTGGCAAACAGAGTATAGACTACATGTTGCCAAATAAGGAAGGGGATATTTGTAAGAAATTTCTGTATCACAAAGATCCACTAGAATAAAAAAGTTTGAAGAGAAAATCCCACAGAATGAATTTAGGAGGACAAAGATACTGAGAGAAATCAGGAGAAATATGAGTCCCAGGACCAACGAAAGAATGCAACTGAATGATCTGTCTTGATCACTGTCCACACTCTTCACGACCTCACTGTCCCAAGAAGCTTTTACAAGCCAGGTGGCAGTGGCTGAGATTTTTGCACATGTTTACAATCAGTGATTATAGACACATGGCTGAGATAAAGTGGGCAGTGCTCAGTAAAACCTGGGTAGTTAGTAAAACCTGGCAAAGATAGACATCCTAAGAACAGAGGATCATTCACTATAGATGGCCCCACCTGGCAGCACTGTCCACTTATCCACTACAGTAACTAAAAATTAAGAGGATTTTCCAGTTAGGGACTCTCAGCTAACCAGAAATGTTAAAGCACAATCTCAAATTGCCAAACAATAACAGAATGCTAATAAGACCTGGGAAGTACCAAATCCTACCAACCACTGGGAAAAAAATTCCATCAGAATAAATATAATTATTACTAGGAGAATTATACAAAATTCTCTAAAATATGTAGAATTGATATCCTTACAGAAATTGGTGAGATAAGCCTACCCGTGAAAAGCAAAAAGTCCAATGAAAGAAAGGCGATTGTATAAAATGATTTATTAGAACATTTGAAAAATGATTAAAAAATTGAGATTTAAAATAATAGCAATAGTGAGCTAAAGACAGCAGTTAATACATAAGAAAAGCAACTTGATATACCGGAATATCAGACTGAAGAGTTTCCCTAAAGGCTGCACAAAGGAACAAATAATTATAAGAACAGAGGAAAAGTAAGAGATTATTTAAAATATACAGAAAACCTCTCACTTATCCAATAAGAGTTTGAAAAGTTATTATATAAAGCACAGAGATTAGATATATTTGAAGAAATTACAACTGAGAATTTGCCAGGACTGAAGAAATATTTGAATTTTCATATTGAAAGTGACATCAAGTTCTTAGTAGAATAACTAGGCCAAAATAAATCAACAAAAACTAGACAGAAGCCGGACTCGGTGGCTCAGCCTGTAATCCCGCGCCTTTGGGAGGCTGAGGTGAGTTGATTACCTGAGCCCGCGGGTTCGAGACCCGCCTGGGCAAGCGAGACCTCATCTCTACAATAAATCAAAAAAATTAGCTGGGCGTGGTAGCGCACACCTGTAATTCCGGCTACTTGGAAGGCTGAGGCGGAAGGATCGCCGGAGCCCAGCAGGTGGAGGCTGCAGTGGCCGGGAGCGACCACTGCACTCCAGTCTGGGCGACAGAGTGAGACTCCAACTCAAAAAAAAAAAACAAAAAAAACAAAAACAAAAAAACTAGACAGAGAATAGTGAAATTTAACAATAAGTATAAATGAAAAATTTTATAATTACCATATAGAGAAATAATATTTTGAAAATATTTAATACCAAAAATCTCATTAGAACATTGGATGGAAAAAGAGATTATGGGAAAAAAATCTACTCACAATAACCAAAGGAATATATATATAAATATGTTATATACTCATACAAGTACATAAAGTCCAGATGAACTAACCATCTATATGCGAGAAAATAAGAAATATTTACGCACTAGAAAAAATGAGCGTTTATTGACCATTTAGTGGCAGTGAAATGCTTCATGTATTTTGACTCACAATGACCCTGTGATATAGAAAATTAGTGTATTTATTTTATTAATTTAAAGAAAATGAAATTAAGTGAGGCAAAGTGGTTTGTTCAAGTTCATACTGCTAGAAAACTATGATTGAAACCCAGGTAGAAGGCTTTTGGTCCCCTCCTCTGCCTTGGGGAGGTGAATCTCCTCTCTCTCTCTCTAACTTACTTTTTAAATAAACTATATTTTCCAATCTAAAAAAAAAGAAAAGAAAAAGAAACCCAGGTAGTCTTGCTCAATTCTCTGTTCTTAATTGCTTTACTACAATGCCTTTCCAGGAAATAATATGAAAGATAATCTATGCCACTGAGAAATGAAAAGCTTTTAAAATTTATATTTTTAAAAAGTCATAAAGGTGAAGATTAATAAATTTGCCTACATCTAAATTAAAATATTATTATAACTTAAGATACCATAAGCCAAAAAAAAAAAAAAAACAGATTGGGGAAAATATTCATATATATTACAAAGTATTCATATTTGTAAAATAGTTTAACATTCTTACAAAACAATAAGAAGACAAAGAAACAAAAACTCTTTAAAAAGATGGTGTCAGAGTTTAAGGTAAATGGTAGGCATTGTCACTGCCTTAGAGAAGATGGCTCCAGGGACATGACCACCTGACAGGAGCTAGTACACACAGCAGAGGGACATGCTCAACCCATGGAACGAGAGAGAGAGAGAGAGAGAGAGAATCAGAGAGAGAGAGAGAGAGCAGAGAGAGAGACAGAGAGAGAGAGAGAGAGAATCAGAGAGAGAGAATCAGAGAGAGCAGAGAGAGAGACAGAGAGAGAGAGACAGAGGGAGAGACAGAGAGAGAGAGAGAGAGAGAGAGAGAGACAGAGACAGAGAGAGAGAGAACTATAGCTGTGTTCTTGCCTCCTGCCCTCTGTATCTCTTGATTGGGCTTCCAATTGCTAATCCAACTGGCATCCAGAGAGCAAGGGATGTTGTAGACAATAGGGATCAGAAGGTGGAGTGCAGAGGAGAGTCAAACAGGGTGAGTAGATCTAGAGGGGGAACGAGAAAGAATATAATATAACAAGGTGACCTGCCTTGCAAAATTGATACAGGAATTAAGGTACCAGTTGTGAGATGCCTAGTGGAGTATGCGGTTCAAAGTCAAGACTGAATAACTGGTGCTTGCAATAATATCATTTACCATTATATATTTTTTTTACCATTATATGTTTGTGAAAAGCAAAGAAGCAAAAAGAAAAAGATATAAGAAAAGGAGAAAGGTGAGATTTTCAAATCCACTGCATATTTTTGACTGGATATTGGTAAAAGTCATAAGCCTCCAAAATGCATTTAAATCTGATCAGTCCTTTTTATATACTGAATGCTAATTAACTTAATTATTTTCTTGGTACCATGAAGGAGATTGCTTTTCTAATTTTCTGCAAAGAACAGTTTATTATCTTGGCTTCTTGACATGTTGCCAGCCTATAGCATTTTTAAATGAGAAGTCAGGTCTTTTTATCTGAGCTCATGTATCTTATCTTTTAAATGGCCTTCATGTTAACCGAATTTCATTATCATGAGTTCTAAATATTGTTTTCTTAAATAATTATTAGTGACAAAGATTTTTGTTTCTACTAATTAAAATGAAAGCCAACATTTTAAAGTTTCTTTCACTGAGAAATATTTAAGCAATTAAATAGACTGAAATATGTACACTAGCAAGACAGATAACTATCATAATTGAAAAATATAACTCAGGATTGTACTTCATGATAAGTTTATGTAAACTTTGAAATAAGAGGCAAAAACACTCCAAAAAAAAGCATGGGATTAAAACTCTTTACTTTTGAAATATGTCTCATTTTAAAACCAGATATTTACATTCAGGAGAAACATTTGTCACTTTGAGAAAATTTGTCTTAATGTTTTGGATATCTCAGCACCTTATGTTGACAAAATGAATATAACATCACGAAAGCCATCTAAAATGAAATAATTTGTATGTGAAAACTAGCAAATGTTACAATCCCTGATGGTCATGTCATTTCCTGCGTATGGAGAAAGCCTGAATGTTAAATTCTTTCCAACCTATTACATAATTAAAGTTTTTCTAAAATGGAAAAAAAAATGTTCTCTTAGCATTTGCTAAATTCCTTCTATGTGTTCAGCAGTATCATCTCAAGACACACACATTTCTGATTCATAGAGTTAGGGAACATGCTCAGTGACACTTGGTTCAGGCGCTTAACCTCAGTTTACCCGTGTATGTACCAATCGATGGTCTCTGGTGTTGGCATCGAACTCATTGGACTCATTGACAAATCAATGTTAGTTTGGAGTGGCATCATGGCAATGCTAAATTCTCATTATATGTGAATAGGTAAGTAAGTGGAATAATTAACTGATACCTGGAAGTTTATGGATTCACTGATTTGTTAATTTGAACTACAGGGAAGCAAGGAGCAAAGGAGAGATCAGAAGGAAAAGAAATAGACAGGGCATCCAAATTTAGTAAGGTTTATTGACTTTTCTCTCTGTTTGAATTTTAGCAATTTTTTTTTTCATTAAATCTTAAATGACATTCGGGGCCAACTTGTTCTCTAGTCAGTTTTTAAATCGACTCAGTGCTTATGAAGACAAGTAGAAGGTTTTGATTCGAAAAGCTCCTTCTGGAAAGTTAATTATGTTATGATATTCAGGCTTGAACCTGGGCTGGGGCCTCTAACGGTGCCCACAGTTAAACTTATATGTGTTGGTATCTTTGCTCTTGTTCTTCTAGGTTCGTTTTATTTTAATTTTTTACTGAACCAACAGATGAAAGAGGAGGAACCACCAACACAGATGCATATAAAGCATTTACCGACCCCATCGCTAGATTATACCTGTGTCTACTGACTCTGGAACTCAAATTGGTTTTTCCTCTCTCCTCTACCCCAACATACACGGATATGCAAGTACATATTTGATTGCTGCTGGTGAGGTGGTACTGGATAGCAGTAAGGGAGAATTCTGACAGTAGAGGAAATATTTCAGCCACTTGTGAGGTGGCTTTTGAAGTGGAGTACCTGATGGTGTTTTATGTATACCGGATAGGAGGCATTCTTTTTTTTTTTTTTTTTTTTTTGAGTTGAAGTCCCACTCTGTCGCCCAGACTGGAGTGCAGTGGCCACTCCCGGCCACCGCAGCCTCGACCTGCTGGGCTCCGGTGATCCTTCCGCCTCAGCCTTCCGAGTAGCTGGAACTACAAGCGCGCGCTACCACGCCCGGCTATTTTTTTTGTTGTTGTTGTTGTTGTAGAGATGAGGTCTCGCTTGCCCAGGCGGGTCTCGAACCTGCCGGCTCAGGCAATCCACTCACCTCAGCCTCCCAAGGCGCGGGATTACAGGCTGAGCCACCGAGCCTGACTAGGAGGCATTCTTATAAGCCCAAGTCTGGAAACTCAAGATGATAGTCAATGAGGTCACTCTGAAATAGTCATTTGTTCAATTCCCTTTAGGCCCATGGATGTTTTTTGAGGTACGTTCTATCTTCTAAATGAGCAGAAACGCAGTCATTGTGTTACTTTTTTACTATATGGATTAATTGGTCACTTGATTGATTGTTTCTTTCATTTTTTTCAGCAAGAAATTAGGTTCTTTTAAAATTTAAAGTTATGCTAGAAATAATACCTAACCTGGGAAATGTTACAGTATCTTTTTTTCTGGCGTTTATACTAAGTCATGTACTATATATTTATTGATAGGGGAGAGAACCTATCAATAAACATATAGTACATGACTTACTATAAACGCCAGAAAAAAAGGATACATTCCAGAATTAAGGAATATATGCAAATAACAGTGATATCCATGCTAAAATGATAGTATGTATAAGTTAACATACTGCGGAGGTAATGCAGAGGGGAGTAGAAATACATTCTCTGATGGGAAAGAGGGAAGATCAGAATTTTAAAATCTTCTAAACTAATCTATGGAGGATACATTGCTTGGTGGCCTTTCCACAGAAGATACAGCATAGGCAAGCATGGAAGGCTGATGATGTGCTTCAAGAACTGCAGACAAGCTGGTGCATCTTCCACTTAGAGGACATGATAGGGAGTGGCTGGACAAGAAGTTCAAGAGGTACTCAGGAACCAAGTGATGGAGACACACGTTTGCTATCCTGACTTGTGTGGGCTGTGTCTGAAGGTGAATATCTATGACATGAGTCAGAGCAAAATAATGGCATTCTCAGCTTTGAACGTGAAATGATAATTCTGAGAGAAGTGTAGACTAATACGACATTACAAATATCTTTCTCTTCACCACTCCTGGAGTAGAAAGAATCACGTGCATAAGCTAGATTGGCTGTAAAACCCACACCAACAAACTCCTGTCAGCATTCTCATTTACACACAAGAAAACTGAGACTCACCAAGGCCACATGTATTTAGACAGCAAGCAGGAGAAGCAGGCTTTTCTGAGAATCTTGGCTCCAGACCATAATACCTTTCTAAAGTGATCTTTTCATCCTTGAAATCAGCATACCACTTTGAACTCTTATGGTGTTTATTGTAGTCTACCTTGACTTATTTAGAACTTATTCATCATTTTAAGCGGCTTTTGGGGCAGCGTTACTCATCTGTTAAAATTACGTGTGTTAGCACAATCTCATACTCATAGCTGCTTGACGCATACCTGTTAAATACGAAAAAATTTGTTAAGTGAATATAGATGTCATTTCAATGAGCTGAGCAACTCAGCCCTTTATTGATTGTGTCAGTAAAAGTCATACTGGGTAGAAAGGCATAGTTTTAAAAACCTTATGTTAGTAAAAGCATCATTAATAAAGGCTTCCTTGCTTTGAGGCCACTGATTTTTCACAGTGTATGAGCACTTCTGTGGTCAAAGTGTCAGGATGTTAAAGAACAAATCCTCTATTTAAATGCATTTAATTCTTTATCAGTTGCTTAAATTCTAGATAACAGAGCAATTTTCTTTGTTCAAATTTATCACAGAGGTAATTACTGTCAGGTGTCTTCAGGAGATAATGGGAATTAGCATCGCAGTTGATTATTCAAGTTCTAGAAAGTCACAGTA
>CAUYQG010109827.1:0-75419 GCA_963574415.1 Tarsius wallacei | reverse complement strand
GAAAAGGGAAGTCAGAGGAATAAGACGAGGACTAAGATCATTAAGAAAACAAAATACCTGAGTTCAGCAGTGACTCCTGTCCTGTAGAGATTAGCTCTAAAGCTGTTCATAGGCTCATGGATAGGAAGAATCAACATTGTTAAGATGTCCATCCTACCCAAGGCAATCTACAGATTCAACACAGTACCCATTAAATTACCAACATCATTCTTCTCAGACCTGGAGATGACAATACAGAAATTCATATGGAAACATAAACGGCCACAAATAGCCAAAACAAACCTCAGCAAAAGAAAAAAAGCAGGAGGTATCACACATCTAGACTTCAAACTTTACCATAAGGCTACAATAATCAAAACAGCCTAGTATTGGTACAAGAAGAGGCATATGGACCAATGGAGCAGGATAGAGATTCTGGAAGCAAAGTCTCAATTTCTCAACCAACTCATCTTCAACAAAGACTCCAGCAACAACCACTGGGAAGAGAAAAACCTATTCAGTAAATGGTGTTGGAAAAACTGGCTGATCACATGCAGAAGATTGAAACAGGACACCTACCAATCACCATACACAAAAATTAACCTTAAATGGATCAAAAACCTAAACATAAAACCTCAAACTATAAGAATCTTAGAAAATGCAGGAGACACCCTTACGGAAATCGGAACTGGCAACCAATTCCCGACCAAAACTCCAAGTACCCATGCCATAAGAGATAAGATAGACAAGTGGGACCTCATCAAACTGACAAACTTCTGCAAAGCCAAAGAAACCATCAAGGGAGTGGGAAGACAGCTCACAGAATGGGAAAAAATATTTGCCAACTGTATATCTGACAAAGGCCTAACATCTAGGATCTACAAGTAATTCAAACATGCTGAAAGGAAAAAAAACAAACAGCCCTATTAAAAAGTTGGCAAAAGACATGAATAGACACTTCTCAAAAGAAGACATACAGGCAGTCAACAGACACATGAAAAAGTGCTCAGCCTCACTAACCATCAGAGAAATGCAAATCAAAACCACACTGAGATACCACCTAACCCCAATAAGAATGGCCATCATTAATAAAACAAACAACAACAGATGCTGGCAAGTATGCGGAGAAAAAGGAATGCTTCTACACTGCTAGAGGGAATGCGAACTAGTGCAACCTCTTTGGAAGATAGTGTTGTGATTTCTGAAAGAACTAGAAATTGACCTTCCATATGACCCAACAATCCCCCTATTGGGAATATACCCGGAGGAACTCAAGTCATTTTACCAAAAAGATACCTGCACACGCATGTTTGTTGCAGCTTTATCCACAATAGCAAAAACATGGAACCAACCATGCTGCCCATCGAAGCTGGACTGGATTAAAAAAATGTGGTCCATATACACAATGGAATATTATGTAGCCATAAAGAAGGACAAACACATGGACTTTGCAGCAACTTGGATGGATTTAGAGTCGATCATACTCAGTGATCTATCATGGAAACATAGAACAGAGTACCATATGTTCTCACTCATAAGCGGACCTTGAACAATTATTATACTATAAGAAAGGGATTGGCAGTAGTGGGAAACTGCCAGGGGGTAGAGGGTGGGATTGGCAATAGAGGGAAATTGCCAGGGGAGGGAGGAGCATGCCTCATCAACAAGGGTACCTTCATAATGAACGTTGGTATGCCTAACCCTGAATTGTACCCCACATCTTTAAAATAGAGAAAAAATAATAATAAACCTGTACATAGGGTAAAAATTTCATATGGCCGAATTATCCTTGAAAATCCCTTAGAAAGGCATTACCTTGTTGATATACCATCTCTTAATACATTTAAAAGGACAAATCAAAAATGATGCAGTCAAGATCCAGTTGAAGTGATTGGTTTGCGTTTAGAAGCCATGCTGCACGAGGAATGCAAATCACTGAACACTAGAACCACTTCCACACAATGGCAAATTTGTGCTATTAGATGCCCTGGGGGAAAGAGGGAAAAGCAAATTCTCCTCTCCCATTCATTCTTCCTCCTTGACATACACTCACTGAGTACTGAGGGCAGCAGAATCCCCAGCACGATGATATTATGTTTCTCCTGAGTTCCCCTTCCACCTTCTTTTACTTTGCATGCTGAGTTTGATGAACACCTAAAGGCTATGCCCTTAAAAGATGCAACTTCACTCCATGACAACCAACATCTCTAGACGTGTGAATATGACTGGGACATTTTATAGTGCTCCCTTTGTCCCCTGCATAATAATGTGCCCATTAGGGCCCCCAAGAATGTCTCTCCCCTGAGATCACAAGACAAGAGACAGGTGCTTGCTTCTTATTGGCTTTTAATATCTGACCGATAGATTACTGGCCAAACAGCATTATGTTTCTTCAAAAAAAATTCACTAATTCTAAGAATCAATGCTTTTATGGCCAGGTCATGCTAACCAGTACAAAGTTATTTCTACATTATTGTGCATTTCTAATTAAAATATACTCAGTATTTGTTTTAGTTCTCCTTTCCCAAGACATAAAACAACTTTGAATAATATTTGGGAGGAAAATTACCATACACTGGCAAATTCTTTTATTTATTCTCCTCCCAATGTGAAGTAATCACGAATACAGAGGGTGTAAAAAAATGTATATACATTTTAAGAAAGGAAAAAAACTCTATTAAAGTTGTAATACTCAATATATACCAATAACAAAAGATGAATACAAGTTACATTTGACTTATTCAATTACAAGAAGTGTTCAAAGTGGTTACCATCAGTATTTAGACATTTCTGATGACAGTAAACTAAAAATAATACATAGATAACATCTCTAAAAATGTGAATACATTTTTCTGGCACTCCGGTAGAACTTTAAGAAATCTCTAATACAGATGCAAAAGGGATTGTCTGAGTCGTGGGAATGTAATAGCAAGATAAAATACTTCTTTGCAAAGTACATTTATTTCCAGTTAAACCCGATAACTATCAGTAAATTTCACTGGGCCTAACAACTTAAACAGAAAGCCTAGCATAGCCGGGCTTGGTGGCTCAGGCTGTAATCCTGCGCCTTGGGAGGCTGAGGTGAGTGGAATGCCTGAGCCCGCGGCTTCGAGACCCGCCTGGGCAACTTGGTGAGACCTCATCTCTACAATACATCAAAAAATTAGCCGGGCGTGGTAGCGCGCACCTGTAGCTCCAGCTACTTGGAAGGCTGAAGCGGAAGGATCGCCGGAGCCCAGCAGGTCGAGGCTGCAGTGGCCGGAAGCGGCCACTGCACTCCAGTCTGGGCGACGGAGTGAGACTCCAACTCAAAAAAAAAAAAAAAAAAGAAGCCTAGCATAGACTATGCTTTGTGATCGCGTCTCCCCAAATTGTTCTTTGAAACACTATTCCGCAGGATTTTCATAGGCATTAGGATGAGCAACTTTGATAAATAGTTTTGGTTTTAGGGAGTTTCATTTACTGCAAGACTTTTCAGAGCCTTTAATATGATAATATTCATGTTATGTCTCCAAGAGCAGGATGTAATACATGCCACTTCCCAAAACATATATGGCCACAGAACGCTTTTCACAGAACTGGAGCATACTCTGGAAAATGATGTCGTTTTAAATACATTTGGGATGAGCCAAGATAAAAATGATCCAGAGACAATGGAATTGTTCAGAAGTACAATGATCAACAGCTGCTATCTTTCTCAAGTCCATTTACAGAATTTGGTCCTGCCTCTTGGGCCTGTATGAGAAAGAAGTAAATGCTTGTTGAAGGTGCAGATTCATAAAAAATAGGGTTAGTTAATGAAGATAATTTGCTAGAAGAAAGAGAAGATGTTAAAAGCGGAAATTGAAAAGCCAAAAAGGTACTGGAAAAGAAAAGAGACAGAAGCAAGATTAGGCATGGAATCGGATTGAAAATCGGAAAATAGAAGGATAAAGTACAAGCGGGAAATATGGAACAGGCTCTGAGATTAATTCCACATATTCTCTAAGCAACCACTTAGACTGGCTAGGAACCCACTATCCTGGTCCATGTTGCCCTCCATTGAGTTCATAACAGTCTCCTTATTTATTTATGGCCCTCCTAGGCTAACCACAGCTTGATCCAATAATAGATCTTCCTAAAATCTTATCTTGTCCCAGTCTCTGACCAATTCAATCTCAAAGCCAAACTATATATGCATGGCTTATAATATGTATTTCTCTAAGACTCAAGATTAGCATACCACTGGTTCTATATATATATCTCCAGGTTTCTTTCCAACGCTTTTGTCAGTCAGAATAAGTAGAACCCCAGGAATGACTATCCAGCATCTGTGTTCCTCCTACCTTGATGGACCTCAAACCCCCCTCAATCCCTCAGTCCCTGCCATTGGCTAAGTTGAGGTTCCTATCTTCAACCTTATACCCAAGATCCAACTCATAAACCAGCCTTCCTTGAATAAGAGCCTTGACCTCAAATCCTCAACTTTTAGATGTATTAACTGAATAAGTACCATCTACCTAAAAAAAAAATTATAAAGAACAGTCCACCTTGGACTGATGCTTGGCATGCCCTACCCACATTATTTCTCCCTGGACATGCCCTCCCCATGGTGCTGATATTTCACTGCATCTTGCCAAGCCAGACCCTCTCATACCTGTGACCCTAATGGCTTTCTTCTCCAATGCTGTTTTCTAAGAATTGTCAAGCCTTCTATTCCAATCCTAAGATGCCAGAATATTTCATTAATCCATATTCATTGACATCACTTTCACTTTGGTATGCTAACTCATTCTTCTAGGATATTACAGTATCACTGTTCTGTGTTCCAGTCCAAACAGAAGTATCATGATTTCCCTACTGTGGTCTGAATGCTGGTGACCTCCAAAAATCCCTATATTGGAACCTAATACCCAATGTGAGAATATTAAGAGGCGGTGCCTTTGAAAAATGATTAAGTCATGAGGGTGGAGCCCTGAGGATTAGTGCCCTTATGAAAGAGGCTTGAGCAAGCTCTCTTGTACCCTTCTTCATACTGAGGGCACATTATTTGCTGCTTCAAACACAACAAGAAAGCACCATCTTGACACAGCAAGGGAGCTCTCACCAGACACTGAATCTACCAGCAACTTGATCTTGAACTTTCCAGCCCAGAACTGTTAGCAATAAATTTTCATTGCTTATAAATTATCTAGTCTAAGGTATTTTGTCACAGCAATTCTAATAAATTAGGACATTTCCCAACATATGTGGTATCTTCATATCTGAGATCAATGCCTTCAATTTCAGCATTTGCAATTATCCAGCAAGTCTTTCCTGGGAAAACTGGAGTGGGCCTCAGTGTTATTATCTGGTCACCACCACCTGATTTACACTCATACAAAAGAACATATTACATTTTTAGGTCTCTTTCAACTCCTTAATTCTATAGAAAAATACACAGAATCAAAAATAGATAACATTTCACAGCTCATTAAAAATCCTTCCATAAGAGGGTACAAATCCAATATTGAGATACTAGTGTTTGGCTACTTACTTTAGATAAGATCCCTAACTTTTCTGAGACTTCCACTTTTCCTACTAAGTGGAGATAATAGCTACCTCACAAGATGTTTGAAGGAGACAATCAGATAAGGCATACCACATATTTATCGCTTTGCGTATGACTGACATTTACTGAGCTCCTTCTATGGAAAACTATAGCTTAAGATTTGTGAGATTCATAATTTATAATTATCATTTAAATTTCAGAGACAAAGAGGAGAAAAACACAATAAAGGAAGACCCATGTTTCTCAGCTCTACAAAGTCAAGTTTAAAAGTGGTTTTCTATGGCACCTGACTCTACTATTCTTCTAAAGCTTTTCCCTACTCCAAGATTCCCTTTCCTGCAAAATAAGAATAATAAAAATAGAAAGTAAAAATCAAGCCAGAAAATGAGATATGTTTAGCAATACATCATGAATTGAAAAGGAAGGAAGGGCAGATTAAAGTACAGAGGAGGCATTACGCAGAGGTTTGCTCTGAAGCAGCAGCTAAGCTGGCTCGAAGAAGTCCCTGGCCAGATTAAAGGCAAATTCAGTTAAAAATTGGAAAAGATGAGTCACAAGTACAATAATGTTCTCTGAACATCTTGGTCATGATGGAACAAGAGGAATAACAATTTAAGATAAACTACCAAGTTGTAATGCTGTGTTGGAGTAAGAAATTAATATCAATAAATTCCTGCTGTTTTTCAAGAACAGCTTGTTCCCAGAGTCAGTTAAAAGACTGCTATCCTAGCAGTGAAAACTTGGTGTCCATCTTCCTTTCGAAAAATCCATTTGCCCATATGGATTTTCTCCACCCCCTTCCACACCACACCTAAGAATAAATCCCGGAGGCAAAGATATGACTAGGCACCCTGTGTCTCACAGCTGCTCAGCTCTGCACTCCCAGGATGGAGTCAGCAGCCTATTCAGAGAGAGAGAGAGAGAGAGACAAGGCACTGGGGCTTGAGCTCCATCCTCCCTGCACCTATTCCTCAGCAAGCTGGGGCAAAAGGCACCCACAGGCGGGGTTCCCGGTACCAAGTCAGAGGACCATCTCCTCTCTTCATTGTTTCACTATTACGGTTGTGTTGGGCAAAGATTTTGAAGTTGAAAACAAAGCCTGGGAGAAGAACAAATCTAGAGTCTTGGAACTAAAGTTCAAGTATGCCCTCCACCACCAATGGGGAGCTGCTGGGGGGCAGATTACATATTTACACAATCTTTTCAACAATTGTTACCAGTTCTTGTACATTGTATGTTTTGTTACACTGAGGCAAAGTCCCCATTCACTACCTGGTGGTGAAATGTCTATGTTTACAGCAATTTTGGCCCCACGCAATTTCCCAGAACCGGCCTTAAACACTTTTTAAAATGCAGTAAAAGGAATTCAAAACTCCCTAGAGGTGTTGTTGCTGGTTTTCTGTTCTGATGGCTGTCACCTTAATGGAAGCCCTAATGAGCCCACGTCTGAAGTTTGCCAGATGCCCCTTAATAAGCATGCCAGCCTCTGGGCTGCCTCACATAATACCACAATAATAATCTTCTCAGCCACTGCTTTTGGGAAGGAGGGAGATATCTACACATATTCCCAGGCTCCTTGGCTAACTCTTCTCACCTCCTACTTCCCAGCTCCCACTCTCATCTTCAGCTATGCAGATCTTCCTGGCCACACTTTCTTCCTTTTCCAACCTCTGAGTCATTACACCTGCCATCTCCCCTGCTTGTGACAAGCTCCTACCTCCCCACCCCTACTTCTCCTTCAAATCACAATCCTTCTGCCTTTAGAATGTCCCCTGAGGCTCATCTTTAATTGCAAGTGAATTTCCTCTTTTTAGTACCTTAAGGTGGAGTCTAAGAGCCTCAGAGCTCTAAGAGAGCCTGGGAGATCATGCATTGACCCCCAACAGTTCTCATATTGTACCTGCAAATATCTGCATTAGAATCACCTAGAGAGCCGGGGCTCGGTGGCTCAGCCGGTAATCCCACGCCTTGGGAGGCTGACGTGAGTGGATTGCCTGAGCCCGTGGGTTCGAGACCCACCTGGGCAGGCGAAACCTCATCTCTACAATAAATCAAAAAAATTAGCCGGGCGTGGTAGCACGTGCCTGTAATTCCGGCTACTCGGAAGACTGAGGCAGAAGGATCACCAGAGCCCAGCAGGTCGAGGCTGCAGTGGCCGGGAGCAGCCACTGCATTCCAGTCTGGGCGACAGAGTGAGACTCCAACTCAAAAAAAAAAAAAAAAAATCACCTAGAGAACTGGTTAAAACCGTGGATTCCTGTAACTCACTCAGTTCTGCTGTATCAGAATCTTTGAGGACTAATCCCCCAAATATTTCATTTTAACAATCTCTCCAGATCATATGCACACTCAGTTTGAGACCCACAGACTGCTCCAGCTTCCTCATTTGATAAATGACTTCCGTTCACTGAACACAAGCTGTCTATCAGACATGTTACACACATCAACTCATTTGATTATCCCAATGTCCTTACATATGGTTGCTATTATTGACTATTATATTCTCCATTTTACAGATAAGGAAACAGAGTCTCCTGTTTGGGAGAGCACCACTCAAGCACCACTCAGATACGAGCCAGGCCTCCCAAGTGTGATTGAGATGGTTCGAAGGAAAATAACTCTTCTGATGATACAAAGCCCCTCTGAAATTATTGAATGCATAGGGTACAAGTTTTCTCCAACGGCATTGTTTTTAACCTAGCCCATCCCCTATTTATGTCTTATAAATACTCTCTGATTAAAAGTAGATAAGATAAAGGCCATTTGATCAGTTTCATTAATTATTAATAGCTGGATCCAAAGATCTCAAAGTTAAATAATTCACACAGGAAGTGGCAGAAACCAGGCTCAAACCCAGGTATGACTGAGACCTGGAAAAAGGTGTTCATAGACTTGTAGACTGAAGAATGAAGGGTGTTATAAGCCTGACATGACCAGTCCTGCTGAGTCATACCTAAAAGTTTACACTTCATTCTGATCCTATGCTGCAAGAGGGGAATTGGCAGGCTGGCGTTCAGCCAGGAAAGCAAGAGACTGAAAGCACTTGATGGGTTCATGTAGACACTGGACCTGGACCACTCAGAAGAAGTCATAATGTCAACATTCCTTTAACACCAGAACATTTTGATCTTGTCCATTGCAGACTCTAGCCTCTACTTCCCACATCTTTGGCTCAGCAGGAACAGCCTTAAGAAGACAAAAAAAAAAAAAAAAAGCCACTCAGAGCCCAGCATGTGTTTCCATAACATTTTCATGCCTGGTGGAAAGTGTTTTTGTGATGATGAACAGTTTCATTACCTCTTCAGTAAGGCCCTTATTAGTAATTGCTTTTGAGAAAATTGCAGACTTGGGTCCAACTCAAGCACCACTCAGATACGAGCCAGGCCTCCCAAGTGTGATTGAGATGGTTCGAAGGAAAATAACTCTTCTGATGATACAAAGCCCCTCTGAAATTATTGAATGCATAGGGTACAAGTTTTCTCCAATGGCATTGTTTTTAACCTAGCCCATCCCCTATTTATGTCTTATAAATACTCTCTGATTAAAAGTAGATAAGATAAAGGCCATATGATCAGTTTCATTAATTATTAATAGCTGGATCCAAAGATCTCAAATAATTGAATTAAATATTCACTTACACAAGTGGTGCAAGTCAATGTGTTAAAAACCTTTTGCCTGCAATGAATTGACACCTGAAAACAAGTCAAAGTTAGTTGGGAAGGGCTTCAGAATCCAGTAAGTCTTATTTTTATTAGAGTTAGAGCAAAAATTAATTATGATGTCCCTGTGGAGTTCTTCTTTGCCCACAAAGACTGGGAGGGATACCTTCCTGACCCAAGGACACCATCACAAGATGGGCAGAGCAGGGTAGGGCACAGGTATTGGTCTGGAGAAAAACTTTGCATTTGGGGGAAATGGAGCCTTAATTACAGCAAATTAGCTCATCCTGGCATTTCTGAAGTTCAACCATACTGAGATTTTTTTCTTCCTTCACATTTTATGATCTCTTTTGTGAGTTTTTCTTCCTCTGCCTAGCTCTGTAAAGTTAGTAGATTGACTTCCTTTTTCGATACCTAAGCCTTCTGGGAAATTTCATCTACTTATAGAATGTTAATTACTCCAAGTTGACGGTGCTCACATCTTTGTTTTTTACACAGATCTGTCTTCTGAACTTCAGGTCTAAAAGTTCAAATGCTTTGTGGGCACCTCTCCTAAAGGTCTCACAGCCTCTCTCATTCACACTTCCAACCCTAAACTGTCTTTTCCCAACTCTAGTCCCCTTGTCTGATTCTCATGATCATTTTATGCACTCAAGCCTGGAATCTGGGCATCAGAGCAACCCCATCTAACTGAATAATTTCATCAACCTTCTCCCTGATCTCTCTGTCTAGTCTCTCATCTGTCAGACAACCCTCCACATCTTCCTTTTGTAACAAATATCATTGAATAAGCAATATACATCAAAAGTGGGAAATCCAGATCAAATCAAAATATATAGGTCAGGCCAGGCACAGTGACTCACACCTGTAACCTCAGCACTTTGGGAGACTAAGGCGGGGGGATTGCTTCAGCCCAAGAGTTCGAGACCAGCCTAGAAAACATAGCAAGTCTTCATCTTTTTCTCATTAAAAAAAAAAATCAAAAGATTAGTTAGGCATGGTAGCATATACCCATAGTGCCAGCTACTCAGGAGGCTGAGACAGGAGGATTGCCAGAGCCCAGGCAGCTGAGGCTACAGTGAGCCATTGCATTTCAGCCTGGGTGACGCAAACGAAAAAAAATAAATACACACACACAAACACACATATGTGCATATACATATGTATTATTTGTGAAGTATGGCAGATTGAATTATTGGTTGAATACTGCATCCTTGTATTGTATGACTTTGCAGTCCTTCCCTAGAGGCCAGTGTAATTTGACTTTGGGCTCAGCCGTAGAACCTGTGTTGATCGAGGGAATGGGGGTAGAGGTAATGGTGTGGCCATGCACAGCCCAACCTGAAAATATTCCTCATGTTTCCCCTTTCCTTCTTGCACCTAAGTCATCCCATGAGAAAGACAATCTACCGAACAAGGATAAGAGACATAGGTAGTACACCTGGACCCCAGCCACGACTTGGAGCTTCCCACAGGTAGGTGAATGAAGTAAATTAAACATCATTAGGTTTTGTGGATAGTCATTAGCAACAATAGGTGACTTTGTTAAAAAAAATTTTTTTAAAGGAACATTTCCCTTTATCTGTCTGTCCATGTATGAGTATATTTATACACAGATACATAGTGTTCTAATAAAATCTTTTTTTCATTATTTTATTTTGGATATCTTTCTATGTCAATAAAAAATTAAAAATGAGAGGGAGGAGGTTTTCTGGCCATCATGTATGATAGTGAAATCCAGGCTCTGCTATGCGTAAAATTGAAACAATCTCCATCAGGCAAGGTGCTTTTGTTTACAAATAACCAACAGCACTGAATCAAACTGACTTAAACAATAAAGGAATTTGTTATCTCATGTAACAGAAAACCAAAGATAAGGCAGGCTCTAGGGACGACTGACCCACCAGCTTCACAATCAAGGAACTAGTTTCTTTTCATCTCTTACTCTGCCGTCCTTAGGACTGGTTCCATTTTCAGCAAAATGGCCACAGTGGTTCCAAACATGACATCGGACACAGACACAGCCAGAGGAAGGGGGCCTCATCTCTTTCTGTTGTCTTTTGTAAAGTGATATTTTTCTCCACAACTCCCCCAGAAGACTTCTCTTCACATCTCATTGTCCAGGATCAGGTTATATGACAACTTCTAAATTATTGCACCAGCACAAGATATATTTTTAGCCCTGGGGCTAGATTGATAAATTAACACAGCATGGGCTTGACCTCCAAAAGCCTTATCCTCTAGTAGGATGACAATTTATCATGTTATTCTTCACAAAAATATTTAGAATTTTTATTTTATTATGATGATTTTTTAGCCTTTTGATTGACTAGGTTGAGAGAAAAAGAAGAAGAGAGAGACTATAGTTACAAAGAACACAATTATTAATGGTGGAAATTCAAGCACCAAGGGGTATGTTTCCCCCAGTGTTCCCATAGCTATGACTATTTGCCAAGTAGATCTTACTGGAAATGAAATCCATGGTTCCACCCTGCAATCAGATTTCTTACTATGCCTTAGACCCGTGAAGGAAAGAGAAACATTGTACAGAGTGGTGAGAGGTCAAGGGATAGAGAGGAGAAAAAATCCAGGAAGTTTACAGAAAAACATCACCCAGGGGACAACAGGAAATATTTATTCTACACAGTGCCCAAAGAGAGTGGCCACAGTGGATCCTGTGGGATTCCAGATGAAGACATTTAGCTTTAACTCCCAAGAGTTAAGCCACTCGTTACTTAAAAAAATAAAGTAATACACTGAATCATATGTCAGCATTTAGGGGTATCCCCTCACTCACCACTTGAATGCTCAGATCTCTAGCTGATACAAATACAACCCAAGGAAGGGAGGAGAAGCTACTGAGGTGCTGGATGGATCAAAAAGCCTGGACTTGAAACTGGGTTATGCTTCTTAGCAGCTGTGTGACCTTGGGCAGGTCAGTTACCATCTGTGAACTTCAGAGTCTTCATAGGTAAAATTAGAAAAACCCCAACATCGTTGCTTTTGTTTTGCTGTATGAAAGCCAATAAGCTAGTGTAAGAGGAAAAACCAAACTGTTTTCCCTACTATAATTCTCAATCCAGAACAATTCACCTCTGGTCACCCAAATGCATGGGGATTTTTCCTCATTGACTATTAATTCTCCAACATTCACCAGTTGGGTGTCCTTTAATTCGATTAAATTCTGACACTATCTGCCTAGAGATAGCATCAGATCCCACAGGTGTAAAGCAGAATCCAGCTAGACTGTCCCCACTTGAGAAGCCAATCACAGTGTTGTCACCTATATTTCTGATTTGCCAGCTATAAATTGAGATTCTCATGACACCCTCCTTCAGTTAGACTAATTGTTAGAATGGCTTACAACACTAGGGAAAGAACTACATTTAACAGTTTATTTTATTAATAAAGGATGTAATAAAGAGGACAGATGGGTAGCCAGGTGGAAGAAATGTATAGAGTATATGGGAAGGGGCGTGGAGCTTCCACTTCCTCTCTGGGTTGCGTAGAAGTTACAAAGGCCTTGGAAGCTCTGTGTCAGGAACCAGTGTCAAAGATCAAATATTAAAACAAAAGCACCCCTTACTACCAGGGTGTTAGGAGCTCTACATCAGGAACTGGAGTCAGAGACTCATCTCATATATATTTCTTATAATCTCACAATATCATGGCTAGCATATGTGAAAGCTTCTTGTGAACAATAGCTAGTGCCTTTCTTCCACCAGTAGCAGGCCAGGAGTAGGCTACACAGACTTGCTTCTATTCTGGGCCCAGAGTGTGATGGTAATTAACGTACAGGACTCATCTGCCTTAGAGACACCATCTGTTCTGCAGAGATGTAATCTCCAGACCTCTGTGGCATCATATCCATGGTGCATAGATACTGGGCATGGTTCACATCAGGGGAAATCTCTTCGTATCACTGTGTGGGAAGTCCCCACGGTTATTTGTTACAGGAGGCATTGGAGCACAGTGACAGTCTGGAAGAAAGGTATGAGATTTTATGTTGTTTACAAACTAATAGAATGACCCTGACACTGTCATAACTCAACACAGATTGAAATCTTTATTGCAGGCTGCCACCTCCTTCAAACTTGTCTCAAGTAATTCCTGGAAGTTTACCTGAAAAGGCCAATTACTCGATATTGTTCCTCTCAATGCTGTTGAAGCTACAGAGACCCCATCATATTTTCCAAAAGGTAAAAATTAACTTTATGCATGTCTATATTCTACTGACCAATTTCTTCTTGTCTCTGATAGCAGGACTAAGCTGATTTAACATGAGAACTGAATTAGTTACCCAGAGCACCCCGCAGATATCCACAGCACCCATCACCATCCCTCACATTGGTTGGAATGATCAAAACAATGCCAGAGAGCTTCACAACACCAAGAACTTTCCAAAAATTGTATTAGCTGTCCATACTTCTATAGCTCTCACATGCAACAGGTCCATAAAGGATAGATTTTTTAATAGACAACTCCTCTGACATTTTTGATGTCATAAGTTTGAGTTTGTAGAACTAGTATTTAATGGTTCCCTTACCCTGGAGGGCTAGTGCTGTAGCTCAGAGTGTGAGAGGTATGGTCCATGGCCTATGACTGGCCACAGTCATGGCTGACTGAATCACAGAGGGTAGAGGAAATGTTTCCACTCAATTATGCTTAAAAATATATATATTTATTACTTAATCTATAGGTGTTCTACTGAGGAGTTTCACCTACTTGGAGCATACACATGACAAGATTTAATTTTTCCCCAAATAATTTTCCCAATTATGTAATGTAAAATTCCTATTTCTTATCTAATAATGATATTTTAGAAGGATCACATAAGTCTCTATTCAAGTTTAACTTTATACCCCATTCAAAACTCTCTCTTTGTCCCCATTGCAAGTTAGACTTACAGGCTGAGAGACTCAAAATCCCTAATCTTTTATCCATCTTCTCCTCCTCCCTCTTCTAAGCTCTAACTCCTCCAGTATTAGAGCAGTAAAGAGGGATAGAAAGTGAGTGTCAGTTGCTCCATAACAAATTATACCCAAAGCATAGTGATTTAAAATAATAATAATCATATATTATTAGCCTTTGTGAGATATCAGTTTAGGAGCAGTTCATATAGGCATTTATGTCTAAGCTTCACTCAGAAGGTGGCAATTACACGTTGAGTGGGGCTGCAGTCATCTGAAGGCTAGACTGGGGCTGGAGGGTCTAGCTTCAAGATGACTCACTCACATAACTGGCATGTTAGTGCTGGTTGCTGAAAGGAGACCTCAGTTTCCCTTTAGGTGGGCCTCTGCATAGCATCTGACTTCCCGAGGGTGAGCCATCCAAGAAACCAAAGTAGAAGCCATAATGCATTTTATGACATAGCCTAACAGGTCTCATGGCATTCTACTGGTCACATACCCTGTTTCATTATGGAAAGAGACCAAATAAGACTGTGAATACTAAGAGCTGAGAAGTATTATGCATGATCCTAGAAGCTGGCTATTATGGTTGGAAAAGGCGAATCCCCTTAATCATCTCAGAAAGGTTTCATTTCTCTTCTTCCTTATTTTCTCTTCTGCTGCTAACACTCTGTGACCACAAGTGTCTTCTGTGTAGTAGGCATACCAAGGAGGACTATCTCTTGGAGTTCATGAGAGAGTTTCCTGGAGGGCCCATGAGCCTGTCCACTGCAGGGTTTACTGACCTGAGAGGTTCAACTCTAGATCAATCTTCTTCATCATTTCCCCAGTATCTCCCACCAGCAAGCAATGACACAGTCTGTTGCTACTGAGGTCCCTGTACTCACAAAGCCTCCCTCCCACATGGGAATAGGAACCTGGCCCAAGCTACCTTCTGTTGGATTCACTCAATCCTTGGAAAACTCATTTTTCCTTGACATGACAAGTGACATCTAGGCTCTCCACAAATTCAACTGTGGCTCTCCCTCCAGTTCTCTTTTCCCCTACTCAGACAAGCAAAGAGACATAAGAGCAAGTGGTCAATGTAGAAAGCAAAAGGAATCCAGGTTTTCCTTCTTGAAAACACCTACTATCTTCATAGATGATTTTTTTGGTGCCTCATTCTCTGCCTTGTGGAAAGCAGAAGGAACATTGCCCCAGAATCCCAGAGGATGGTGATGACTCTTTCCCTCTCTCCAGACTTCTTTTGAAGACAAGAAAGACGGTGGTGGTTAGTGGTCATGGGACTGATTTGACTTCCTCTTAAAAAACAAGCCCTATGGGGAATTTTCTGACTCCAACTCTGGGCTGTTTATTTGCAGCTTTCTCTACCATGTGGTGGTACTTACAACCTTGGTTTTCAGTTTTGGCCCTGACTTCAGTTTAATGACTACAGAAGTTCCACCTGAGTTAAGCATAAATAATGTTCAATCAGCCATGTAAAAATCACTTCCAATCTACAATAATATTTTCTTTGTACCCAATCTTCTTTTTCTCCTCCTCCTGTGACCTTTTAGAATGCTTCCTTGATACTTGGACAAATAAGTCTTCCTTTGCCAAAGAGCCTTCTCTGGCAACTTAAACTAAACCAAGGCCAGCAAGTAGATTGCATCTCAAATATCAAATTATATAATTCCCACTAGCTAATTAGAAAGCTGTACTAATGATGGAGAGACTAACTGCAGGCCCAGTGGAAAAGCGAGCCTTGATCACTTAGCAATGTCTGCCAGAGATGCAGGCAGAAGGAAACAAGCAACGGTCATCCTGAATACTTGCTAGCCTTAATCTACACTCTTTGGATATTCCAATGGGAATTTCCTTATTTCGTTCATCTTTTTTCTTTTGTAGGAAATATTTTTTCTAAAACCTAGGGGCCAGCATTTGTGAGAATCATTTGTCCTGGAACAACCCCTACATCGGTGCCCATTAACACATCAAATGACCACAGCTTTTTACTTTGGAATTTCTGCCCAAACTTCCTTTAGCTTTTATTTCAGACAGCATTATACATTTTGCATGCCTTTAGCCTGAAGCTGGGACCCAACTTAAATTCAATCAAGTCACAACAAGTTTCTAAAATGATGTTCCAATTATCTTGCACAAGATTGTCAATTATAAAGCCTATAAATAATTCCTCTTAACCCAAAGCTTTATTTCACCTTGACATCAGTCTGGAGTTTGTTTCAACCTATCTCTGAGTTCTTCTTAAAGGGCAATTTGAACCCCAGAAAAAAATTGTAAGACTTCTCCTTAAATGTATAAAGAAGATAAAAGTCTCAGCTACAATAAATTTTAAGCAATCCAGTAAAAGAACTGAGAAGTGAAAGAAGTGGGACACCAAGTTAATTTGTAAAGATGCTTCAATTTGGGGGGAAATACTATTTTTCAACTGTTTACAGTCAGGATCAGATAATAATTACTTTTCCTTCACTAATAACTAGTTGACTTGTCAGCAACCTAAAGTTGCAGAAAAAGTTTTCATTTTTCCTCGTCATTTCTTTTCCGCCCTTGTTCCTCGTGGAGAGTGATCTTTTTGATAAGAGAGAGTAAAGAGAGAGATATTGAGAAGGTAGAATAACTCCAGGGTAAGCAATGAGAACTCATCAGGAGTAAGGTTTGCTTGTTGTGTCGCTGCTCCTCCCTGAAGACTCTGAGTGACTAAAGACTACTCTTCTGACAGACAGCACCTATCACCCCCCTTTCAGAATGGAGCCTATGATTATCATGGCCTTGAGAACCATGTGGCCACCTCCAAGATGGGCACTAGAATTGGGAGGAGAGTAAGCAGAAGTGTAAAAATAAGGTGAAAAATACAGAGAGACAGACAAAAGATGGCAACCAACAAGAAAAGGGACTCTGGTGTGCAGCGGTGGTTGATTGCAACTTTATAGGAAAGTTTAAAAAATAGGCAAAAACCACCACACACACATGTGTACCATTCTTTGGACTCTAAGAATGTTGTCAACTTGTAGGATGTATGATTCACTTCTTTCAGTTAAGCACCTGTACCTATTTGCTCTTCTAGATATTATAGGTATAGCTGAGGGTTATACAAGGAACTAACATGCTAGGCTTCATAGGTGTGAAAGTTGATTTTGAAGGTACATTTTTTTTTTTTTTGAGTTGGAGTCTCACTCTTGTCACCCAGGCTGGAGTGCAGTGGCACACTCACAGTCACTGCAGCCTCAGTCTGCTGGGCTTAGGCGATCCTTCTGCCTAAGCCTTCCAAGTAACTGGAACTACATATGCATACCACTACGCCCGGCTAGTTTTTGTGATTTATTGGAGAGATGAGGTCTCACCAAGTTGCCCAGGCTGATCTTGAACCCCTGGGCTCAGATAATCCTTTCACCTCGGCCTCCCAAAGTGCTGGGATTACAGGCTGAGCCACTGTGCCTGACCTGAAGGTATACTGTTAATGGGTTCTACTTAGCTGTAGACTCTACTTTTCTTAGAAATAGTCCAGGACCTTCGATAGCCCCCCCAAAACTCATTCACAGCCAAAGTCACAGCAAGCTCTTCAAACCCCCCTCCCACAGTACCTTCTTGCTCTGTCATCTTCCTCTTGCCTCCATCTTTCAGATTTCCTGCTTCAGTCTTGCCTGACCCAAGTGTTATTTCTTTTTCTTTGGATCAGATCAAGCTTCATTGCTGGCCCTTTAGATTTCATGCCTGGAAACATCGTTTGGTTCCTCAGTCATTTTTTGGTTTCTTTACTCAGTTCCTCTTTCTTCTGTCCTCAGCTAAAGGTCAGTTCCACATTCAGGAACCCCAGCCTGGGCAGAATTCGAGTATCTTTTTGACGAGAAGACAAGTACAGACACACTTCTGAAATATTGTGAAGTTCCTTATGTCTACATTGCTGCACTAATATTTTAAGAAGAGTAAGAAAAAAGAAAAGAAAAATTCAGTCAACTACTTGTTATCCCTGCCTCCACGAACCATGCATGGCATGGATCAAGTGGTTGATTAGACTGTTAGACTGATATTTTTTCCTCCATATTGTTATTAGGAAGTCATTCTTCTGAACAGTTACCAACTCTGTCAAAGACTATGTCTATGCAACAATGAATTAACAAATTGGAAATGAACTCATCAGCTGAAGCCTCGTCTTTGTCTTGCCAAGTCAGCCAGTTTATTGTTTCCCACTAAGTTAACTGACCTGGCTGCTTTTGACAATAAAAAGACACAGCTTGAAAGTGACTTGGCGTTGTTCGGCAGAAGGATGAATTTATTAGAAAACCACTTTGAAAAGAAAGAAAAGCAAAATAGATTTAAAATCTACCCTTCCCCCAGATTAGCCCCTTATGACTCATGTAGAAAACGGTTGCAGTCTTGGTGCTCAGAGAGAAAATGGTGAGTTTTTCCACACAATATAAGAAACTGATGACAACATGTGCTAGGATAGAGATAGCCATAGAAAGATATCCTTGATTAACTCTAGCCTGCTGCTAAGTCATTTAAGAGGCATCAACTACTCATAACAGGAAGAAGTCCAAGAATTGTAACCAATCATCAGTCAACATTTGCCGAGAGCTTTCTCTGTAATCAGAACAATAATAGGAGTTCTTGTGGGAAAGGGAATCCCCAAACCCTAATGTAAAATAGCCTGTAAACTCTCGAGCCAAGACAGACACGATGAGATATCATCAGGGAGGAATGCAGAACTGTATAGGCCTCACAGGATGTCCCCTCCATTCTTCAGTAGAAATCCAACTTTATGTATAGGGCTATTTCACAGTCCTGGCATCCAACAGATGGCATGCTCTATAAGAATTCTTAGCTGTAGAAAATAGAGTAGGCTTCCATTTGCTTTCAGTTTTGTAACCTTAGTCTCCTTTCATTTACACTTTCTTTATGTCTCTTCACACTGCCAAAATCCTGTCTTTGTGACACAGGACACAGCTAACAAACATGTTATAGCAATAAAAACTGCCACTATGTCTCTAGACTACTCTGCACTTGAGAAAGAATTTCACACGTGTAATTTTTTGTGATGAAGAAATTATTGATGTTCCCATCTTACACATGAAGAAATTGAAGCTTAAAGACTTGTATTTTTCTCAAAGCTGACCAAGCAGTACGGTCACTTAGAAAGCTTTTTAAAAATAAAAACATAATTAAAATGTCCAGACCCCACCTCAAAAGCATAGTTGGTTATTGTGTTATACATTACTAGTCTTGTAAAAACTGTTTGTTTTCTAAACACACAATCTAGCAAAACCATGAATCAAATCTGTATCTCCTGTCTCCTAACACAGCTAAACCATTCTACATTCGTAGAGTCAGTCATTGTTTAACAAAGGGTGTTCATCTATATCTCATGTGATCTGTATTGTATCCCACGGTGAAGGCTAATCACAGTGCACTGATGAGTGTTTAAAAGTCTGTGCATTGAGTTTTATCAAACCCAGAATCAGAAGTAAAGTTTCAGATGTGCAAAGCACTGAAAGGAACAAGACTTGTATTTGTTAATATCTTACTGAAAATAAATAAAGGAGATTGCCAATGAAAAAAAAAGTTTAGAAAAAACTGAAAAACAAGGCTGCTGAGTGAACTAGAATTTCACTTTATTTTAGTTTTCTTTCCTTTTTTTTGAGGTGGAGTCTCACTCTGTTGCCCAGGCTGGAGTTCAATGGCACACTCACGGCCACCCCAGCATCAACCTGCTGGGCTCTGGCGATCCTTCCACCTCAGCCTTCCAAGTAGCCGGAATTACAGGCACATGCTGCCACAGCCGGCTAATTTTTTGTTTATTTATTGTAGAGACAAGGTCTCACCAAGTTATCTGGGTTGGTCTCAAATCCGTGGGCTCAGCCAATCCACTCGCCTCAGTCTCCCAAAGTGCTGGGATTACAGGCTGAGCTGCCGAACCTGGCCTATTTTAATTTTCTTAACCTTATGTCATGTGGTTAATTTGAGGTACAAATGAGCTCTGGGATGACCATGCCAATCGGGGCTACTATATATCCTCACACCCTACGCAAGGGCACAAGAATATGGGAGACATTATACCTACTTCAAACATTACAGCCTTTTCCTGATTCTGCCACCCAAAGGAGATACATTTTTAAACTAACATTAGGAATTAACATGAAGTGCAATGTAAGTCAGAGCAGTTCTTCCAAACTTTAATATTCATGAACTCTCTGGAGATCTTGTAAAATGTAGGTGTGATTCTGTAAGTCAGGAGCCCTAAGATTGTTAACCTGCTCCAGGATGATGCTGGTGCTATGGAAGGGCCAGCGTACCTCGAGTTACAAGTTGCAAAAATAAGCCATGATGCCGCTGGAGATGAGAAGTGATCTCTTCAGTGTATTAACTAAGGTAACACACAGGGATCAGAGGCCACCTATCAGAACAAA
This sequence comes from Tarsius wallacei, assembly GCA_963574415.1. Taxonomy (NCBI): domain Eukaryota; kingdom Metazoa; phylum Chordata; class Mammalia; order Primates; family Tarsiidae; genus Tarsius; species Tarsius wallacei. The sequence goes on along the minus strand of CAUYQG010109827.1, from coordinate 54,937 downwards.
AAGTTAAACTGTTTTTGTAAATAAATAAATAAATAAAAATTCCTACATGTTGGTTTGTTTAAAATGTATGGTCAGATGAAGGTGTTTCTGTGTTCTAGATAAACAGGAAGGGCTCTAGGGGCTAGAAAGTTTAAAGCGGTTTTCCTGGAGCTTTATAGTTGGGAGAAAGAAGCTGACCCTTTTGCTAGATTCACACCATGAGTTATAATAGCAAGTCAATGTGGGGACAACAATAAGAAACCACTGTAGAAATGGAAAATAAGAGAGACCAGGGACAAGATGTCCTCTGATAATTAAACTCTAAGTGAACGAAAACAGAGATGTACAAAGTCACCTTAAGAAAGAAAGCCTCCTAAACCAATCACACTTGACTCTAATCAGAGAAATTATCACACATAAAATGTTAATTAAAAAGAGGTAGGTCAACACAGAGGCCTACAAAAAGGCTAGTCACAAACTCATTTTGACACTAATTAGATACTGAGAGAGAGAGAGAGAGCTCTGATTCAAGAATGCGAAGAGGCTCGTGTAAACAGATAGTGTCTACTATTCCCATAGTGGAAATGTCAGACATTCAGGACCTAATGCCACAAAACAGGGATTGATAAGCAGTCCATGGGCCAAAATTGACCAAATCTTGCTCTTATAAATAAAGTTTTATTAGACCACGGCATGACCATTTGTTTACACATTGTTTATGTTTGCTTTTGCACTACAATATCAGAGTTGAGTAGTTTTGACAAAGGTTAAATGGCCTGTAAAGTCTAAAATACTTACTACCTGGCCCTTTACAGAAGAAATTTGACAATCTTTGCCATAAATCTTTTTAATAGTATAACTAATTCCCCTTGCTCTGATTCCATACACGCTAAACAAACTTCTGGCTATAATTTGGCTTCCTGGGTATCACAGCTGAACCTCTCAAACCCAAAAATTCAAAATCCAAAATGCAAAACTTTTTGAGCACCAACATGACACTTAAAGGAAATTCTCATTGGAGCATTTCAGATTTCAGATTTTTGGATTAGAGGTGCTGCTGAATTGGTAAGAAAAATGCCTTCACAGATAACATTCTAGTGGGGTATTCTCTTTGTAAAAACCCCATAGCAAGTCCAGAAATTTTGTGAGACCCAGAGTTAATTGCAAATTATGATTCCCGGGTGGGACCTGGAGTCCTGCATTTCTGAAATGCTCCATGGTGATTCCAGTGATTCCAGCATGTGGCTCACACTCTGAATGGAAAGTCCTAGAGAATTACTAAGCACATCCTGGAAGATGCCTGGGTCCCTGAATGAAGAATAGAAGCTGTCCTGCCAACAGGACCATTTACATGGGACTGCTACAGCAAAAAAATAAATAAATAAACCTCTTACTCTTATACCACCATTAAAAAAAAAAGAAGAATGCAAATATTCCAAAATCTGAAAAAAATTCCAAATCTGAAACACGTGGGATCCCAAGCATCTAAGATAAGGGATACTCACGCACCAACAAAGGAAAGAGTGCCTCTGACATTTGTTGTTTCTTTCTAGCTGAATTTGCATTCTAGGCTTTTGAAAGGTGTTTCGCATACTGTCTGGAAGCTTGCTTTTTCTGAATCATCCCCATGAGTGATGGTTCCTTTCTAAATTTGCTCTTTTATTTTTTTTTAATCATTGTTTTCCAGTGATATTAAAAGGAACTGACGAACTGAGTCATGAAGTATGAATAGCAGTATCAAGCATTCAGGATAAAGAGAACAATATATTTAAAGGTGAGGTTGTAGACAAAGTATTAATTGTTTAAAAGTTTTGGATTTTCTAAAGACTGTTCAAATGCTCACTTCATTTATCTTGAGGAAATTGACATTTTTTTTGGTCTCAGTTCTAACAAGCTATTGTTATAATTCTGCCACTGCTAAAACCTAATAAAATTTTTACAGTTTGTTTTCTGGATGCTTTTGTGACCTACCGCTCAATTTGTTTTAATTGTGGATTTTAGGTTCATTCTTAGTTTCCTACAGAAATAATTATTCTGGGAATAATAACTTTAAATGATTCACAAATGAACATATACTAAACAATACAATTCTAACTGTGCTGTAAATCTTATTCATCTACTTTATAGCTCTGAGTTCTTAGAAATAATAAAACTGTTTTTCCATATTGGAAAAAAAATCCCTTTTCTAAGCCTGTAAGACTAATAGCTAGACATTCAGATTGTGGTGGATTCACTCTTCTTCCTGTAAAAGTGCATTTTTAATTATTCTTCTACTGAAGAGTACTGGAAGTTAAAAGCAAGCAGTAAGTCTGGGCCCAATTCCACATCCCACAAGGAGCACATCTACTGTGTTATCCATAAGAACAAAACTCCCACTGTACTCTTGTTTTCACATGGGGAGCCAAGCATTTTGCGTCTTCAGCTTTACTCACTGCTAGTTTTTTGTGTTCTATTTCTGATTCGTGTAGGTATTTCCCTTATTTTTGAACTTGACTTTGTCTTTTTATCCCTTTTCATATTTTTATTTATGTCTTCTTTTATATATTTGGGACAGAAGGGAAGTGTCTTGTTACAAACATGCTATCGCATCTTGACCAAAATCTCCCTTTGCTGATTTCCAACAAGGATTCTTTTATTTGGTATAATTGACTATTTTATCATTCGTTGTTCAGCCAAGGTTTGTTAAGCATATGCTATGGTGCAGGTAGCTTTGAACATATACTATGTGGTAGGTTCAGTTTTGGAGATTCAGAGGTGACTTGTACATGCCTTTGCTACCCTTATGGAGTTCACAGTTGGAGGTAAGTTGAACCATTGGACAATCCACCTCAAAGATTGAACAAAATTGCCAAATTGACAATTTCCCCGCTCAAGTTCATTGCCATTATGACAAAAATAATCAGGTTCACTGCCATCATGACAAAACTTATCTTTCAGTAAAACTTCATGGTACCCCTTGGTCCATAGCAAACCACCAAACCCATCAAAATTTACTTGTCATCTAAGTCGTTTTTTGTAACAACGTCCTAAACATATAGTTTTTCTATAACGCTTTTGCTAATATATTCACAATCAATGTATGCAACACAACAAGGAACTCAACAATACTAATTTTTTAAGCCCACCACAATGTCTTTGAGGAGGATATTTACATTTTGTTGCTCGTTTCTTGCATTCTGTGAAGTTTTAAGAAAAAGACACCTGCCTCACAGTGCAGCATTCTTGAGCAGGGTGGGGAGTGAGTGGGCTTCCCCCTGGGTGTACTCAGGCACTTTTTTATTCACTCATCTATTTCAGACATAATCGCTATCCTGTTGTCTTCAGCTCCCCGTTTGAGAAACCCACGGAGCCCTTCCCTCCAGGTCACCATTGAGTCTGGCACACTGTTGACCTTCAGTGCCTCACACAGCAACTACAAAACGGTAATTTTGTTTTTAGTGCACCTGGAGGGCCATTTGCTTTGCAGCATCATTCATAACACTCAGTAATAACTCTCCTACTTCAAAAATAAAAAATACACGGAAGTAGCATGGTGAACCCTTGATAGAAACAAAACTGAATCAAATACGATCTCTTCTAGGATTTTCCTGAGTAAAATGATACAAATGCACAACCTATTAGATCACAACTTAAGCAAAATGTATGAAATTAATTTTCACCATGTTTTTACTAACAGGGGTAAGGGCCATGCAGTGTTTAATTTTATATTGGCCTTAATGCCACCTAGTGGTCATTGATAAATTTTTGTCTTAGAAAATTCGTAGCAACTTTAGAAATCGGCTGGGTGCGGTCGCTCATCCTGTAATCCCAGCACTTTGGGAGGGCAAGGTGAGGGGATTGCCCGAGCTCAGGGGTTCAAGACCAGCCTGGGCAACTCGGTGAGACCTCGTCACTACAAGAAATCTCAAAAATTAGCCAGGCGTGGTGGCGTGTATCTGTAGTTCCTGCTACTTGGAAGGCTGAGGCGGAAGGATCGCCTGAGCCCAACAGGTCGAGACTGCGGTAGCCATAAGAATTCCACTGCACTCCAACCTGGGTGACAGAGTAAGACTCTAACTCAAAAAAAAAAAAAAACTTTAGAAATTAAGAAAGTATTAATAATAACAATAACTGCTATTGTTGAAGAGACCTATTGAGCACTTATAGTGTTCCAGGACTCTGTACTCAGCATTTTATATGCTTTATTTTATTTTATCAACCTTAACAAGTACTATAGTCAAGTTATACAGATAAAGAAACTAAAGGATAGTGGTACTAAATAACATGCCATATTCACAGATCTAGTGAACATCTAACTGGGATTCAAACCCAAGTAGTCTAGTCCATTGGGTTCACTCTCACTTTTGTTCAGAATTCTGTACTACTACTAAACTTCAGCTTTGACTAAAAGAATATGGTTGACAGACCAACACACACCAACACACACACACACACACACACACACACACACACATTCACGCATAAATGCTAACATGTTTGAAGGGAGATAGAAGCCTTCCATTTCTACTCTACAATCACCTCTCACCATGTTCCAATTCCAAGGCTTCTCCTTCAAGTAAGATTTTAATTGTATGGGGATTTTTACACATTTGAAATTCACATCTGGTATCTCTAAGTTGTAATGGGTTCACTCGTTCATGAAACAAATAGTTACTAAACTCCTATGCATTAGACTCTGTGCCAGGTACAGGGAGTATGGCCGGGAACCAAATAACCAGTCCCTTCCTTCGTGGAGTTTGAAGTACAGTAGGAGGAAAGATAAATATCATTTACATGGATCAAGCTACAATTCTGTCATGAAAAAGGCACTAAATGAAATGCAAGGTGCTGACAGGGTGTTCTACTTTGGCATCTGTGGGTGGCCTTCCTTTGGCAACTGTGTTGAATGAGAAGGGTAGTGCAGGAAGATGTCCCTGAAGGAAGGACCGCTAAGCAGGGCCTAGAGCTAGTGGGAACAGGAGTGAACTGGGTGCAAGACAGCATGAGGATTTCAGGCCAAGAATATGAGCAGAAATATTACACTCGCGATATTACACTCGCACTTCCATTTCAGTGGTAGTCCCACAGTACATCAGTATGCAATCCAGGCACTCTCACTTCTTGTGCCATAAATGGAATCTGGATAAAAGGTCATAATTAAGCCATAATTTGTTCATACTAAAATACTAAAATTGCATAATATTGGAACTGTTTTGAATACTTACATATAATGGTAACTCTACTAATTGAAGTTTCCATTGGTACTTATGAATAATTCAAACATCTCCTAAGTAAGATTTTTACTTTGGTTGGAGATTATGAAAATAAAATTTATGGCAGATAATAGAATAATACAGAAGAAATAGAGAAAAAGAAGAAAAACAACTAATATTCATAGCCCAGAGGCTAACAATGCAAACATGAAATGTTTCCTTCTAGTCTTTTTTTCCTATGAATATTTTACAAAGATCAGATTGTATAAACAATCTTGCAATTTAAATTATTCATTTATCATAATAATTGTTTCCCTTATTATTATAAACTCTTTGTTAATAGCATTTTAATAGCTAGATAGTATTTTATTAGGTGACTATATCCCAGTTTATTTAACTCATTTCCAGATTGTTCAACATGTGGATTGTTTCCTATATTTAATACATAACAATAACATACAAATAATAAATGGCACATAACCAATAATAAACAATAATATACTGCATAAAACTTGTTTCTAAAGTATGGTTTATTCATCAGAATAGAACTAAGTAAATAGTAGACATTACTATCAAATGGTTAAGTAACTGGCAAAGGTCATTGCTTTGTTAATCTCTGGTGTGTCCATGTGGCTCTTTGAGTTATGCCGCCATGTTTTCCTAGCTTTGGTCCCCTCCCCTGCCTTGAGGGGGTGAATCTCCTTTCTCTCTCTCTCTCTCTCTCTCTTTTTCTCTAATGCTTTCTAGCCATTGTTTTGTTAAGCACTGGCCACATCACATGTTCTTTGAGCTATGACCACCATGTTTTCTTAGCTTTGGTTCCATCCCCTACCTTAAGGTGACTCTTCTCTCTCTCTCTCTCTCTCTCTCTCTCTCTCTCTGTCTCTCTGTCTCTAATTTACTTTCTAAATGAACTATATTTTCCGATCTAAATGCTGTGCAATTCTTTGCATCTTTTATCCTGGACCAGATCGCAGAACACATCCCCAATGGGTCTAACCTAACATTTTGGAGACCCTGCTGGGATTTTAACCTAACATGTTTGGAGGTCCCACTGAGATTTGCTACACTCCTCTTTTTCAACTCAAGTCTCTCTGTGGAGAGAGACAAGGTGCTTGGCTCTCTTTCTCTATGACTCGCTCATACTCTTATTGCCTGTGATGAGCTATACCTAACGAACCTCTCCCTGTGGCCTCAGCCTTGTCTGATTTGAAACTACTTCATCACTGGTGAGTCCATGACCCCAAACCCCACTAGAAAGTTGGAAAGCAAGCCTTAGGAGGCTACTGTCCTTCTGCCTGTGTAAAAACAGCTGCTGCCTGTGTAGAAGCACCCTAGTCTCTGCATGTGTCTCTTGTGCCAGCTTCCTCGGAACTGCTCTCAAGACCAATCCCTCCCTCCCTGTGCTACCCTTCTGTTCCTTGCTAGGAGGTCTTTAAACGTGATCTGAGAGGCTTGCTTCCTGGTCTGCTCAGGAGTTTTTCTTGCTGGGGTCTGGCACCTTCTGCAGAAATCTTGGTCAAGTCTCCCAAGTGCATGTCTTGGAGCAGCCTTATACTAGGGCCTAGGGCCCTCTGCACTACAGAAGTGTTGCCTCCAGTGGGTCAAGGGGCTGAAGGGATGCCCTTTTCTCACTCTTTACCCACATACTCAGGCTAATTTCACTAATCCTCTGCCCAGGATGCCAGCTGAGGAGTAGATAGTTTGCTGGGCTCAGGCAATCCTTCCGCCTCAGCCTTCCAAGTAGCTGGAACTACAGGCGCGCGCTACCACGCCCGGCTAATTTTTTGATTTATTGTAGAGATGAGGTCTCGCCAAGTTGCCCAGGCGGGATTCACTCTTGAGCACCAGTTCTCAACTTGGGATGCATATTAGATCCCTTGGAAAGAATTTTTAAAATATTGATGCCTGAGCTCTATCCCAAAGATTCTAGTTTAATTGGATTCTGGTCTTTTAAGGAAACATATTTTGTTTATTTTGCCTTTTTTTTTTTTTTTGAGTTGGAGTCTCACTCTGTCGCCCAGACTGGAGTGCAGTGGCACACTCCCAGCCACCGCAGCCTCTACCTGGGCTCCAGCAATCCTTCTGCCTCAGCCTTCCAAGTAGCCAGAACTACAGGCGTGCGGCAAAGTTTATGATTTATTGTAGAGATGAGGTCTCGCCAAGTTGCCCAGGCGGGTCTCGAGCCTGCAGGCTCAGGTAATTCATTCACCTCGGCCTCCCAAGGTGTGGGATTACAGGCAGAGCCACCGAGCCCGGCTTGCTTTGTTTTTAAGATACAAACCATTTGAACTGTTTGTAGCCTAAGTGTAAGTAGCTAGTTAAGAGAAAGAGATTAAAAGTACAAGGAGACTGGTAGAATAATGATGTAATGAGATTGTCAAGAAGGCAACAGTTTGCATTCTGAGTCCAGGTGGTTGAACTTTTATCTAGACAGATGAACCCAGACCAAGAGCACAGGGTGGCTACCTTTACCAATGAGTGTCCTCACATGGAGGTCTTTAATCCATGACATTGGAGGCTAGACTATCTTCTAAAAATCTTTTGTAACCAAAAGCAGAGTGTCTAATGAAGTTTTTGACTAGGATTTTTTTTTTTTTTGAGTTGGAGTCTCACTCTGTCACCCAGACTGGAGTGCAGTGGCCACTCCCGGCCACCGCAGCCTCGACCTGCTGGGCTCTGGCAATCCTTCCGCCTCAGCCTTCCGAGTAGCCGGAACTACAGGTGCGCGCTACCACGCCCGGCTAATTTTTTTGATTTATTGTACAGATGAGGTTTCGCCTGCCCAGGCGGGCCTCGAACCGGCGGGCTCGGGCAATCCACTCACCTCAGCCTCCCAAGGCGCGGGATTACAGGCTGAGCCACAGAGCCCGGCTTTGACTAGGTTTAATGAATGATCTGGGGAAACTCTTTTCCTGAACTTAAGTATGATCACACATACATTGGTGATGGAGGTAGAAATGATAAAAACTAGGGGAGTGGAGGAGTAAATAATGACTTGTGAAGGATAGAATGGGCCTAATTAGACACATATCTGAGTCGTCCTATGAGCCACATCTAGAATTTTAGTGAAAATTTATTCCGAAACCACTTAGTTTTCTCTGGAAGTATTTTATTAGAGAAAAGTTAAAGTCATGGTTGATCAGCAGCCCTGAGTCAGTCTTCGTGTGCTGTGCTGGAAAGAAAGAAAAACTCAACAGCAGAACAAACCAGTGAGCCAGGGAAACTGAGACACAGGTACACGGTACAGGTACACGGTACTACTTCAGGTGGAAAGGCATGAAGACATTGTGGAAAGTTAAGCAGACAAGGTCTAGGAGAGAACAAGGCTGGCAGTGAGGAGATGGAGCCAGAAGATGGAGGTAGATGGGTCCCGGGCAATTCTTGTGGCTGCTGGGTCTTTTCTGAGGCTCTGTCACTTCCTTTGCAAGTGGATGTGGCATGAGTCTTGAAGGGACAGGTAAGATTACCTCTTACTAGGTTTTATCATTACTGATGTACATCAATCACACTCGGTTGAATATGTATTTCTAAAGGAAGTAGTTAGTTTTTGTGCAAATATTAGCTATCAAAAAAATCAAGTGATATAAAAAGTGTAAAATAAAAAGGAAGAATATCCCTCCATTTCTGCAATATGAATCCTGGCGACTAGGGATAACCACCTTTAATATTTTGTGGGCAGGTATTCTTCTTCATTTATGTATGCATAGGCAAGTGAGTACTTTTGTATGCCAATTTTTAAGGGTAAAAGCTAGATAGTTGTATATTATTGTGATAAATAAGAAAATATAATACAGTGTTATGAATGTCCAACATGGCTGCATAGGAAACTCTGACAAGCTCAGTTTTTAAAATGATGTGTATAAGTGATGAGGAAAATAAGCCAAATTTAAATGAATGACTTTGAGGAATAGTGAATAACAAGGAAGGACTGAAGGCAAAGATAGCTACATACTGTAAAAATGAATAAAGAGGAATTACCAAATTTTGAAGCAATAATTTTACTTGCTCTGAGATACCATTTGAGAATGGATGGCAAAAGGGATCATTGCTGAGGCTTTACACAGGGATGCTACGCTCACCAGGAGCCAAAAACACTTGCTGAAACAAATTGGGAATTAGGTTAGACCACCAGCTTTTCTTTTTAAAAAGGTCTTTAGGTTGGTGGCTCAAGCAGAAGGAATAGAAATGGTGTGCTTAAATTAATCAATTACTTGAAATGTGGTATCACGATATTCTTTTGTGCAAGATGGAAGTGCATGTTCTGGATAGTGTTGAAGCTTAAAGAACTTTTAGCGAACAGTAGTCAAAGGATGCTGTACACTAATCAATCTCTGCTGAAAGGTAGAGTTGCTCTGTCCTAACACCTATCTTATTTTATGCTTCACGTCACTGCTTTCTGTGAAAACATTTATGCTGTTTCTGGTACATATTAGGTGATCAATAAAAATATTTGTTGAGTAATGAAATGCAAGAATGAAGGCAGGAGCAAATGAATGAATGATGATATGTATCCAGGAAAGACAACTAACTAATAATCTGGGTGATACAGACAACAAACAAACCAAACCAAAAACCTCTTAAGCAATAGCCCATGCAATAGGCAGGCATGCAAGGACTTCTATTCTTTTGTGTAAATCTCAGATCTAAAGCAGAGAAAGCAGGCTGGATGGTTGCAAGTAAGTTTTGTCTATTTCCTGAGTTGCTTTGTTCCCTGGCTTCATGCTGTTGCAACATTGCAATGGATGTGGGGCAAATTCGCAGAGTCCTCCCTACTCCTTCTTTCTTTTCTGGTGCTTCCAGAGAGAGACTAGGGTTAGCTGTTAAGTGGAATAAGCTGTTTATCAGCTTTCTACCTAACAGTCACTTCACTGTAGAAAGAAACTTCTGTGGATGACTTTAAGAAGAAAGACCCAGCCCCTTAGCCTCTGTGTGCATTCCTGGGAAGTCATTCCATTCATTCCATCTCTTAGTTTGTACTCCTCTCAATTTATTGCCAAGCCATGCAAATGAGGCCTCCTTTACTGTTTTTTGGTGCAGCCTTAAAATTGAAGGCTGTACTTTCATAGTTTGTTCTGGTCTGGGCTCACCATCTATACCTTCATTTTTAGTAGCTAAGAAAGACTACTCCCCCTTTGAGTACCACACCTGTCCTCTCACATATTTCTGCACTTCAATTAAGAATAGGCACTTTGTTCATGATGAGGCAGTCCTGGTGGACACTAAGGGGAACTTTCTGTCATGAAGGCAATGTAGGGACTGAACCTAGACTGTCATCTTGTTAAAAGCAGAGACCCTGCCTGGTTTATCCTCCATCCTTCATATTCTTGATACTTAAGGGGTGGTTCACATCACCTAAATGCTTGTTGGAACTGTGGAATCTCTGTAGAATCAGACTCAGCAGTTTAATAAGATTGTCTGGTGATTTGTGTACACTTTGACCTTTAAAAGCACCAGTCTGTGTTACCCCACACAGGCCAGTGAAGGAGAAAGTAGGCAGCTAACATTCATTATATGAATAGGCAGGGGGAGACAGAAGGGAAGGGAAGGGGAGGGGAGGGAAAGGAAGGAAAGTGAAGGGAAGGGAAAGAAGTCATGTTTAAATGATATGAAACCACATGGGTGAAAACAGTCTGAATTTGTGACAAGGACATAAAATTTTACCTAATTTGCATATGACAATGCAAAGCCATTATTGCAAGTTTTTTTTTTTACCTTAGTAAAAATAAATATCATGCACTTAAAAAAATTACTTCAAATTCACATTTGCTTTTCTGTCTTGGAAAGGCATTTTTATATAGATTAAATACGACTATGGTTCTTTTGGCCAAAATGTTATCAAATTATTATAAATAGGAGTAAAAGTGAATTACTCCCTAGTTTAGGACTACTTTACCCAAAAATTCAAGTTGGGGAGACTAATGGATCCATTTATGAAGTAAGAATGTGATGAATAATACACAGTTGTTCTCATGAAGCTCATGGTCTAATGTAGGAAGACAAACCTATAAACATGCCCCCGCATGAAATATCATTTATTCCATGATGTGCTATTAAAGTAAGTACTTAGAGCATTATTGAGGTTTAAAAAAAGAACATCTGTCTATTTGTCTTTGTTGATAGTGGGGAAGAGTTCAGAAATGATACCCCAGAGGATTCAATGGTTGAGGTGGGTCTTGAGGGCTAGATTGAACTTTGTCAGATATTCTAGAGCAAGACAGTAGTGTGTGCTAAGGTGATGAAAAATATGGCATGTTTTGGAGGCTGAGGCATGAAACTCTGGTTGTGGAAAAGTGGGAGGAGAGAAGGGACATGAGGTTGGTGAGATGGACAGGGTCCAGATCAGAGGGACCCTGAATGTCAGTTTAGGGAGACTACACTTTTCTTGAAAGAAAGGTTTGAATCAATGTTTCCATTTTATAAGACAAATTGAAAGGCACTAAGGGTGATGGATAGACAGGGATAGGGATAGAAGGAAAGGAGAAAGACAATGGTGAAGGCAGGTGGCAATAGTGGAGTGAGGAAGACCTGTGATTTGGGCTGCTGCATTGTTGAAACAAGATCAAATAGTCCAGAGGAATTGACTTTGGGTAGTGACCAACCAGAGAGGTAGAAAGAACCATGAACACTTAAGATAAATTGAGGGAAGACTCAGTTTTATTATCTTGTGACTGCTTTATTTATTGATAAAAGCTCCCCAACAATTAAAAATCCTATTCCTGAGAGTTTTAGAGTGGACTGTAGGAAGAACAAGAACACTAAAAAGCCCAAACGCTGTTTTCTCTCATGACCATGTTTTGTTTTGCTTCTTAAGTAACTCTTGCTATTCTGTAAAGTTCTACAGAAAATTCCAGATATCGTTGTACCAATAGTATAAACTTTCCTCCATAACCCAAGTTTAATAATTAACAGTTGCAAACATATCCACAGAGTGAATTTCCAGTCAGCATATTTATTGTGAATTCATATAGCTCCTTTAAAGGCACATCCTGGGTGGTACATGGAGAAAGAAATATGGGTGGGAAGTTGGGAAGACAGGTTTATCAAGTATTTTAGAGTTTACAGGAGCCCAAAAGTCTGCTTGGCTAAACTTGAACTTTTAAACTCAGAAGCAATTGTCACTTGGCTTCTTGGGAGGCGCCTGTCCTGGAGGATCAGGTTTGGGACATTGTTGTCAATTCTTCCATTTGGATTTTCTCCCAACTGTTTGCCTCGAAGGTTTCTGCATCCAAAAATAAAACCTGGCTCATTTTAATTCTTCCATTACTCTAGAGTTCTCCATGGTTCTCTACAGAGTCTTGGAATATACTGAAATTGAATGCAGACTCTGTATGTTCATGTGTAGCTTTTTGCCACTTTCTTGGTAGACAGTTCAGGGTGTTACATGTGATTCTCAAAGGCATCCATGATCTAGCAAAGGGAAACAATTATTGTTGTATACGTTGTGCCCCCTTCCCAGCCCTAAGAAAGCACATCATCTTCATCTCCGTTAGGATCAATCCTAAAACACTCTCCCCAGCTAGCACTCTCTTGAGCTCCCAGTCATTGTCTCCTGCTTTCCTGCTGTGGAGACACACAGTAATGAGCATACCCAAAGCCCCAAACCTGAGCTGGTTATCTTCTTTCTCAACCTGCTCCTCCTTCGTGCACGATGAGTAAAATGCCTTTTACTACTTTCTTACCATCTGCAGTCAACCTTTAATTAATTCTGGATAATATTACCTCTGTTTTTGAAATTTGCCCTCTCTCCTTGATTCTCTGTTACTTAGAAAACAAATCCAAATGACAGAAAGAAGTAGGAGCCCTTTAATAAGTGATCCCAATCTCATTTACCATCATCATGCCAACTGAGACTCCAGATGGTCAAATCTCTCTGCCTTTGTGCAAATTGGTCCCTCTACCAGTGTTCTTTCCATTATTGGATGCTTGACAATCACATCTACAAGACTTAATTTCACTGGGACTTTTCTTTGGTGTCTTCCTTACTATTCAAGCTACTTTTTTCTTCCATGTGTATAAAATGGCATAGCACTTAACTCATTGGATTTATTTTCTTGTTTCTATGCCTAGCTCTCCAGCTGGGCCCTGTGTTTCTTGAAGGAAGAGACCATGGTTTAACTATTAGTAAATCTGTAATGCCTAGTGCAGGAGGGCTTGACGCTCTGTGGGCATAATAAGCACGTACTTTGAATTTTATAAATCTCAATATTACTCTCCATGAGCATCTTTTATACCAATCCAACTAACTAAAGACAAATATTCTTATATAAAGACTCATAGGGTCTTAGTTTGGAAAGTGACATTTACCTGAGTTGAATATTGAGTAGAATATTTTACAACAAAATTTCTTTTTGAGTCCACATCAATAACCAGGGACCATCTTGGATTTATTTGCTGATTAATCCTTATCAGAAGCCAGCAGTTCTTTGACATATTAATTCAATATTTATTAAGCTCCTACTAGGTATCAGCATCTGTTCTGTCTTTATTTTACCATTTGCTTCCATGTTTTAAGTATGTGAACACTTCTTGAAAAAAAAATTATCCTGGAAGTGTGTGTGTGTGTGTGTGTGTGTGTGTGTGTGTGTGTGTGTGTGTGTAGGGGAGAGGAGAGCATTTATTCTTATTTGTCCTATTATAGTTAAAATCAGAGTGGGATCAGTGATAATTATTGCTAAGACTTACTGCAGATTACATTGATTATACAATTAATATACACCTATCATCATGCTAGGCACTCATCTGCATTTCCTCTATAATCTTCTTAGCAGGCCTGTGAGATAGGTGCAATTGTCATTATAATTATGCATAGTTTGTAGATGAGAAAACTGAGAAACCAAAGAGGCAAAACTTTTGGTCACAAATGAAGGTCAATGTAATTCCAGAACCAAAATCCTTAACCTTTTCTCTTTAGCTGAGAATCCAGAAATGGAGAACTTGTTTGGAATAACCAAGCCACAATAGCCATGACTGGTGATCATATCTATTCTCAATTAAAATATAAAAGAAGATATTTTGAGACAGCCCATTAGACAGGAACCATTTTGGATTTGATTCAGATTTCCATTATTTTTTTTTCAGAGAAGCTTCACAGGACAAGAACCATGCCTTCAATTTCTTCAATATTTTCTTCAATATCTAAAAAGTTTGTAGTAAGTGCTCATGGAAATATATCCATTTGTCTACACAAGGTTGCCCAAGTACAGCTGTGAGAGGAGAAGGAGTGGGCGATTCATTGAACAGCTCTATACCCTCTCTCTTGGAAAAGTGAAGTAAGTCATAGAGGATGAGAGAGGATCTACTAGAATGTGGATCTACCACAAAGCCCATAGTTGTGCTTCATTCACCACCCCTGGTTCTTGGAGGCAGTTAAGTACTTATTGACTGTACCCTCAACTGAAGTCAAGAATAGAAATGATACTAGCAATTATATCAACAGCTAAATATTTATTGGATATTTATACTCACAGTGTGCCAAGTGCTTTACATGTTTTCTCAGTAAATTCTTTCAACAACCCCTTGATATAAACACTACTATTAACCTTTTTTGTATATTAGGAGCACAAGGTTCAGGGTAAGTTATTTGCTCAAGGTAACACCAAATTGTGATTTGAACTTAGGAAGTGTGAGTCACAGTGTTAAACAACCAACCTCCCTTTCCATGGAAAGAATGCAATGTGTGATTGGGTGTGATCACTGGGAATGGAGGTGATTTCTGGGAAGAAGGAGAGAAGAGTGAAGAAGAAAGCAGGTGAATCGATCTGCCTGTTGAACATGGGTTGTTCAGTAGGAAATTTCCTAATTATCTCTAAGGTTCGGTCTCATCCCAAAGGATTGCAAGGATTACATGAGACAACTCATATAGAGCCTTTAGTGAAACATGGTCAGTACTTCAATGTTTATTACTATTATTAGGTATTTAAATGAACTCCTTTACTCAGAATCAGCCCATACTCAAGAATAATATTAAATAACGCGACACCCAGAGTTACTCAGTATGAATAGCAATGTCCACTACAAAAATCGGCTTATTAAAATAGCCATAACTTCCAGAGTTTCTCCATGCTTTCCATTCCTCTGCAATGCTAATGAGTTGTAATAACCCTTTAAAAGAAAACCTTTTAACATATCTTCTGTTTATCTCAAATATTTCCTTCCTTTGTCCTCAAGGTTGGGCAGTAATTGGGGAAAAAAAATTCTATTTTCCTTTCTTTCTCCAATCCCACTCAATTTGAGCAGGCCCTGGCTCCTGGCCCACCCACCTTTATTCCAGATGTTACCCTGGCGAACCTCTCAGGCTGTAACTAGGCAACCATTGGGAAAAGGGCCTTCCTGGCTCTGGGCCTAGAAACAAAAGAAAAACAAATAGGAGGATGTCTTGAGTCTTCTACTTACTTTGGTTTTCCAATCTCATTTCCCCCAAACTTTTATTATTTTTGTAATGGAAACTGGGGGTTGGTATCTGGATTGTTCACACACCAAATGTCCTGTCTGTTCTGGAGCAGGGCTCTGCTTGGATTTGAGCCTATTGATCCTGATTTGGGACTATGACAGCCAGGGGAAACATTCCTACGCCCTCTCTCATGATGCTGGACAATAAAGCATTGAGCATGTGGCCATGTAGTGATGAAGTTTGGGGCCCAGCTGAGCCAGGGCCCTCAGGCAACTGAATAGCTTTACTCAGATAAGACTCAGCATATCAAATGAAATGTCTGTGGCTAGTTGTACACCCCTCAATGCAATCTTCCTCTCTTACCCTCTTTGCCTGTTGCCTGGACTGTTGCTTAGTCAGTCTTCTTTGTGGTTTCCGTTTATCTGCATGGCCTAGATCTCTTATTTTCCCTTTTTGATTATGTTGAAGAAGTCATTATAAGCATGATAGTAATGATGTCATGACCCCACTTAAACCTCTTTAGTGGCTCTCCTTAGGCTTACAGCTTCATTTTCCAAAGTCTGAAGCATTTCTCTGAGAAGCATCACCTATTCATTCAGCACTTATTACCTGAGTATCTATCGTATGCCAGGTATTGCCATCTTCTAGGTGCTGTAGATATACATTGAAACAAATCAGAGAAAAACTCAGCTCTCATGAAGCTTGCATTCTTGTGATGAAGAGAGAATATAAATTAGCAAGTAAAAACATAATATGTTAGATAATAACAAGTATGGTGAAAAGCAATACAACAAGGACAAAGGGTGGAGGGTACAGGATTGGGGAGGAGTTTGTGAAGGTTCCTTGTGAAGGTGATAGTTGAAAAGAGATCAATAATTGGTGACAGACTCAGCCAAGTAGGAGATAACTGGGAGAGGAATATTCCAGGCAGAGAGAAGAACAAGAACAAAGGCCCTGGGGAGGGAGCATGCCTGATCTATTTGAGTTACAAGGTGACCAGTGTGGTTGAGTGGAATGAGACAGGGGAAGAGTAAGAAAACATGAGTTTACAGCAAGGGCAGGGAGACATAGTTTAGAGATACTTTAGAATATTATGTGGAATTTTCTTTTCACATGAAGTTCAATGAGAATTCATGGAAGGATTTTGAAATGAGTAGTAGTATGACTTAATTTACTTGTAGAAGAATTACTCAGGATCCTGTAGAAAATGTATTGCAAAGAGGAAAGGGCCAAAGCAGGGAGACTTGTTAGGAGGATATTGCAATAGTCGGGCAAGAAATAATGAGAGGTTAGGCCAGAATTAGAGATTTTTGCCAATGCCTCCTGTTTGATGATTTTCTCCAAATAACAATCTATATTTTGGTGGAATTCTTCCAGACACAGGGAGAAACTCTCTCCCTACTGGACTTTTTTGGGGATGCTCAGTCCTTCAGTTACTCCTTTTAATGAACTAGAGTCTGTCTTCTGTAGGCTTCTTTCCTTCATCATTTTGGTCCTATCTCTTAAGTTCATGAAAACCAAATCTTGTTCCTCTCCTTTGTGATCATGTCATCTTAGGCCTTCTCTTATCCAGAATCAATTTCTTCAGCTCCTGACTGTTTCATTGTTTACCATCATCTCAGCCATTTGAGCGCCCTCCTGTAAAGACCTTTAGCCGGGAGATATGTATCTTTACTGTCACAGCAGTTGGAGACTACACAGAAGCAAAGACTCTGTGGCCTGAATCTACCTTTGTGCAATCCTTAGTCACTGACCTCCATGCCTTACCTTAATTCTTGTGCAGTGGAGAATAGTTTATTCCCACCGTCTTCCTTTTGGGGGCATGGTAAGAGTTAACTTCTAAACAAACACACATTACTTTGCAGACAATCAGCAAACACCCAGTGTAATGTTCTTATAAAACGTATCTTTCCGTAATGTGTTCCAAAGTATAGAGAATATTTTTACTCTAGTATTTCCTGCCATTAATGTTTTCCTTTTGCAATCCTCAGATAGTGTTATGAGTGGGTTTTGTGTTATTAAAAAAACTACATAAACACTCTCACTTTGTAATCTACTGTAATGGAACTAGTTAGGCAGCCATGGGCTTTTCCATCTTCTCTTTCTTCCCTCCTAAGTGTAACATCACTGAAATGTTATGCCTCTCAGGGATAGATGAGATAATGTCTCTCAAGAATGAGTTGTGAGAGGTAGAGAGATTGTACTGAGGAGGTTCTGACACTCTGACAGCAAATAGGTGTACAAAGCTTGGCAAAATTCTCATCCTTGTTGGTAGCTACCAAGTTATCACACATGCTTTCCCGTTGAAATTATGTTTTTTGTATCCCCAAATAATGATAGAACAGGTTGATTTGGGGTCATAAAGATTAAAAACCATTTCTTCTTTCTAAGTTGTCATTGAGGGTTTCAATAAGTGCTTGACAAACAGTTACAAACACATTTTAGAGCCATAATCATTTATCAATTATTAGACACCTATTATACCCATGGGCTAGTCTCTGTACTGTATTGGAAGGATAATAATATGAGTCAAACAGACCCTTGATCTTGGTAGACTTTAAGTGGGGAAGTAATAAATGTGCCCAGATATTTGCAATTCAGGAAGGCGATGCAAAACTAAGATGTGGTACAGAAGATACAGTGATTAACACCTGATAATTATTTAGCAGCTTTACAAGGATATAAGTAGAAAACATACAAGAAAGCTCTAAGGACACAGAAATGGCATGAGTTTAGTGTTAAAGAGGCCTAAATCTGGACTCTGGAATCTGCCTGTTGGCAGAGACTTGTATGTCCAATTATCTGTTTTCCTCTTTTTCCTTAAGAAAAAAACTCAATTTTATTTAGAATAATGGTGCCCAACTAGAAACTAACATTTTCTAAATTATCTCGCATTATGAAGGGTCATTTAACTGAGTCTTGCCTAAAGAGACATAAACCATAAAGTGTTGTGGAAGTTTCTTAAGGAGAGCTGACAGAGCTGGGATGTGCCCCCCTGCTGCGTCTTGCCTGCTCTCTGGGATGAAGATGGTTATAACTGAAGCCCTGGCAGTCATTTTTGAGACTAGAGGCCACATGCTTGGGATGGTGGAGCCAAAAAAGTAGGAATCCTGAAGGTTTTGTAGTATAGTTACACCAGTCCCGGATTGCCTACCTATGCACTTCTTTTTATCTGTGAGGTAAATGATCTTCAATCTCACACATGTCATTTTTACGTCCAGTCTTTGTCCCTAGCAGTGACCAAACTCCTAGCTGATATGTTCTACTTACATGGAGCATGGAGACTAGCACATGGGCATCCAAAAGGTTATTTTCTCTCTCATCCACTCACCATCTTGCCTAATGGAAAAGTGCTTAATTTGAAACCAGAGAAAACTTAGAGAGAGTGATTAAAGAGACAAAGTTATTCTAAGGTAGGAGACAGGGTATTTGAAATGGGGCTTTCAGAAGAATAACAGGGCTTTTACCTGTTTGTGGTGAAACTTCTGTTTCAAGTGAGAACTGACAAAGGAGGCCGTGACAGGTTTAGAGAATATGTGAAATAATTCAGATATCTCCTTCCTTGTCAACTCACTTGGGGTGCCATCAGGGTCACACGGAAAGGTTTTGTAAGAGTTCAAATCTGTCAATTTTTAAGACCAAACAATCCTGGACAATGGACAATAGAGGTGGCCCGATTTGGGGGCTAGACATGGAAAACTAGAGAGAAGTTCAATGAATGACAGAGTCATTCAGATGTCAACCATTTAGGCTCTTAAAGAAGTCAGTTGGATCAGCAAGGTCTGATATCCTGAAGAATACTATGGCATTGCAACACTAAATCAGGTAAGGGCAATTGTAGGCTTCCTTAAGAGAGCTTCAAGAGAATGGGATCTGGGTTCAAGTGTTGGGAAGCAATACAGTTAACAAATGATGACAATTTCCAGGTAATGGACTCACATTTAGGGAGCTGAAATTGTATAAAAGAGGAGCCTTAAGTTGTACAGGTTTGAGGATAGGTAAGGTTTAACAGAGTACAGGTTAAAAGGATTTGAGAGAGACCAGAAGGTACCAGCTCTTCCTTCAGACAACTTTAGTCATTAGTGTGGGCTAAGGGTGGGTTGTTTCTAGCTGACCCATTAGCTTATTTATACACTTTAACCACATTTTTATTCATTGCTAAAGGCACAATGCTAAAATGGCAAGGCTAAGAACTTGACAGACAGTTGTGCTACTGAGAGGACTCACGAGAATGCTCAGGTAAATTGCCCAATGTGAAAGGAAAGCATCCATCTTCAAAAGGTAAGGATCCGTAGATACAAGAAAAGATCTGTACAAGAATTTTCATAATAGCTCACTCACAATAGTTCAAAACATAATAGCCAAGCGGTCCATCAGTAGAAACTTGATAAACAATGTGTGGTAGATCCCTACAGGGAAAACTACTCAGCAATAAAAAATGGCAGAATGATTGTTACATGCACCAACAAGGATTAATCTACTAAACGATGCTCAGTGAAAGGATCTGTACCAATGAGCTAAGCCCTTTTCTAGTTAGTCCTGACCTTGACACCACCAGAGACAATTGTTCTGATATCTTTCTCACCATCTATTAGTTTTGGCTATCCTGGAACTTCAGATAAATGAAACAAACAATGCATTGTTTTGAGTAAGGTGTCTTTCACTCAGCATGGTGTTTTGAAATTAATCCATGCCAATACTACATATTTCACTAATTTATTGTTATTTTTATTTCTGAGTGGTACTTCAAATAATTCATTCTTTTATTGTTTATTCATTCTTCTATTAATGAACACTTAGGTTGTTTCCAGTTTTTTACATGTGCCGTCACATCCAGATATTTATTTATTTTTTTTTAATTTTGAGTCAAGGTCTCACTCTATTGCTCAGGCTGGTCTCAAATTCATGGCCTCAGGAGATCCTCCCTCCTCAGCCTTCCAAGTAGCTGGGATTATAGACCCAAGTCACCATGCTCAATTGGTATTTAATTTTATAAGGAACCACTAAACCTTTTTCAAAGGTTGAACCATTTTATTCTTTCATCAGAGATGTATGATTTCTCTACACACTTGCTAATATTGGGTGTTATCAGTTTTTAAAAATTTTTTGAAATCTGGTGTTTGTGTAGTGGTATCTCATTGTGATGAATACTATTAAATGTATAAAATAAAATACATAGATATATAGAAACAAACTCAACTTGAAAAATGTCAGAATATTTACATATTTGAAATACAGTATTGCATGTGTTCCTTTACTGATATCAAATAACAAGATCTAGTGCAAGATATATTAGTTTTATAATTTTGAAGCCATATGAAGCATTCTACTGATATGAAACTATCTGTGATATCTATTGGTGACTTTGTTAGACACAACTGTGATTGTCGCCTATAGCCATAATGGAAGAAAATGCTAAATTTCAGATAGGAAATAAATAAAAATGAAGATGCAATTTTTTTTCACTCAAGTTTGCAGACCTTAGATTAAGGACAGAGTCTATAAAAACATACATTGGAGAGGATGGTAAAACTAGGGAATCTCTTGGTTCCCGTCTAATTCTGAGATTTTAGGCTGTTGTGATGCAGCCACCTCTGAGGTAAAGGCATCGAGTTGCCTAGATAAAAAAGAATCAGAAAGAATGATCAAGAAAGAAGGTTGTGCCCAGAAGAACAGATAGGTGGGTAAAGGCAAGGCAAAGGGAAGACAGCAGAAGCAACAGAAGAGATTGCTAGAAGGAGACAAATCTCATGCTCTAACTTAGTAATATACCCCATATGTGTTCTTCAGAATATTCTACGGCAATTTTGAAAAATAAAAAGTGTTTTGGTTCCCTGGAAATTTGATTCAAAAGTGGGTGGGACCTGGATATCAGCATTCTTAAATAACTATTGGTGGGTTAAATGAAATTTGATAGTTGAGAACCATTACTCCAGATAGGATGTTGGTGCTGTGGTGCAACTGACACGTTTGGGAACACGAAGGAATGGAACATATGAGACAGAAGGCCAGTGGGATCAAGGCTGGGAGGCAGATGGATGACAGAGATGGAGCTAGCAACTGAAGGCTAGAAAGATGGAGGAGGGTTATGAGTTGTTAGGAAGAATGTTTTTTTTTTTTTTGAGTTGGAGTCTCACTCTGTAACCCAGACTGGAGTGCAGTGGCATGCTTCCGGCCACCGCAGCCTCGACCTGCTGGGTTCCGGCGATCCTTCCACCTCAGCCTTCCAAGTAGCTGGAACTACAGGTGTGCGCTACCACGCCCAGGTAATTTTTTGATTTATTGTAGAGATGAGGTCTCGCCAAGTTGCCCAGGCAGGTCTGAAACCCTCGGACTCAGGCAAAGGAAGAATTTCTAATAGCCTTAGGCAGCCATTCAATCTAGCTGGGCATTCAAAGGAAGAACTGCTATCACTTTGTGTTGTTTATGTAAATGGTGGTATTAGCTTTGCAAAAATTCTAGGAAATTAGGTGAGAGTGAGAGCACCAATGGCTCAAGGGTTACCAAAGGCATTAAGAGAGAGAGCAAATCATTCACTATTTCAGTTTATGTGACAAACAGTCATAAATTACCTTAGTAGAAGATGAGAGCAAACAACACCCACATGATACCTTCCCTCTTCTCTGAACTGCCCATATGATAGGTTTAGAAAACGCAGGTTGGAGATGACATGAATTCAAATACACGGCACCATTATACATGCCTATGACTGAACAACTCCTTTTATGTTCTTTTATTCACATTTCATATTGGTCTCCTGTTCATGTCTCAAAACATGGTAAGGATGTAACAGAAATTAAAAGGGGTCAAGACACACTTGAACTTAGTCTGTCATGTTGAAGTTAGTTGGTAGTTGACAGAAAATTTTAAACAGACACAACTTTCATCCCTCCTTGCCTCATTTATATCCAGCACCAGGTGTTAATAACTCCAATGTTCAGAAGTGTTCAATGACCAGTAATGATATCTAGATTTTTGTCTTTGTGTTCTGAGTCTTAGTTGATTTTTCTTTTTTGACTTGGATGTTTGTGTAGAAATCAAAGGTATCTGTGCTAACTGAACTCAATGAAAACAAGTCCCAATGATATAACAGGTTGGCCTCTGAACATTGAAGTGAATTAGACTAAACACTTTTCCACACTCTCTTAAACCGTTTAATGTCAATGGCACATGTACAGGTCCATTTGGCCCTATCTTATATAATTTTCTGCATATTTTAATAAAAGTTGTTTTGTATAGGGAAGCTTTCAAGATAAGTGAAGGTGGTATAAAATAATAATAGAGCTGTTTGTAATAAACAGTTCAGAAATTGTTTATTTATGAGAACAGTATTCTCAGAACAGTCTCCTCGAGAAAGCAATCACTTAAGACTGCCATTGTTCAACAGATGCCTGGGACTTACTCCAGAGCCATTTGCATGGTCACAAGTTGGTATAAAGAAGCATATAGGACCTAAAGTGAGCTTTCTTGGATTCACTTGGCCATACTGACTACTGTCTCTGAGCCACTTGCACGATGGGAAGTTCCAGGTGCTACCCTCATTATGTTTTTCCTGACTTCCATTGGCCTCAGCCTCCCTGGGAATGATGGTTGGACTCTAATATGGCTTTTCCTGATCCTTTCACAGTGACAGCTGGACCAACAGAGCCAAAACCATAGAGGCCATGACTTCTCCCTCCACTTCCAAGCTGAGATGCCATCTCTACCACTTAGCAAAGTTCACTTTCTCCATGTTTAGAAGGGTTGGGTGACACAACTCTGAAATGTGAGAATGTTACTCCATTATTTGAAGAAGATGTGACTAAAGAGACATAGAAGATAGAAGGGAGTGACAGATAAATTCTAGTTTTCTTATTTCTTTGATAGGATATTCCAAGGCGTGGAGGTTCTTTATGGCATGTCTGGGGAAACCCTATATTTACCAGCAACCAGATATGTTTTCTCATAAAGTAGTGATCAATTTATTAAAGCACCATCTTGTATCTGCCTTTCTTCTTTGACCTTTCCTTTTCTCTTTGTACTCACTCTCCTGTGACTGTGCTTCCCAACAAAACATTAACATATAAGCTCTATGTCAGGCTGTTTTCTAGGGAGTCTGGTCTAAGATCATAGAATACTCAATTGTCTTATTCATAAGACTCATTCAACCCAAGGAACAAAATTTACTTGGCATTTAAGACAGTAAAAACAATACACCAGATATGCTGAAAGAAAAGTCCGCAGTTCAGTTTCACAATAGGAGCAGAACTGAGAGCAAGGTTTGACCAACCCATGGGTTGGGAAGAAGGCCGCATATTTTTGGAGTTACATGGTCTGATTTGTTTGTTTAAAACAAACAAACAAAAATACAAATAGTCTGCAAATTTTTATTTAAAACAATCGACGATTCTCTTATTTTATTGGTTCTATTTTCCTTCTTAGCTTTTATTTTTTTTATTTTATTTTAAAGATGTAAGGTACAATGCAGGATTAGGTATACAAGTATATAGTTTTTATGTGTATCTGAGTTTCTACCACCTTGAACAGAGGAGATAAAAATCCTTGAATTTGAGGGTCGGAAGACATTTAAAATATTGATCTTAAACATTGATTTATTCATTGATTTATGAATTTAACTGACATTTAATGAATACTTATACAAGCAGATGTTTCTTCAAATTATCTATAGCAATACTTCATAAATGTCAGAATGGTTTCTTTGTGAATATTTCCTGTGGATGAGAGCTCACTAACCAACCCCAGAAGCACCATGTGTTGGGTTCAAGCAGAACTGATGTTCAGTTGATATGCACTTACATGAATGAAGTCGTTGGTAAAATAGTGAAATGCTTTCAGTTGATAAATAGTAAACTAGTTACTGTGAAAAGCTATATGATTAATTTATAATATAATTTCTAATATACACTTGTACAGGGTGCCACAGTGATTAGAGTTCAATAGGTTTTCTGACATAAAGTAAGTTGATTATAAAAATTATTGAATAAAGGGCCATCTCAGGCAGTATTACAAGGGTTAGAAAACTTTTAAATAATTATTAGTTCAGCAGAAGCTGAAAGAAGCTTCTGTACCATGAGTAGGATCCCCAAAGTATCTGATGATATCATGACACTATCAGGTCTTGAGAGCAGTGTGAATACACATTCTGGCACCCCTTACTGCTGTTAGGTGGATCACTATGACATTGGTGTGAGGCTGTGTGACCTCATCCATTGCTCCAGAGTGACCCAGAGGTGGCAGCGGCATTGCAAGGAGAGATCAAGGGGCAGGCACTAGAGATCTGGCTCATGTGGAAAGTGCGGGCATCTGGGGGTGAGCCTGGGTATACCATGAGGTCAGCACTCAGCTGCCCTCTGTATGCAATGAAGGCTGGACATCAATAACCTAATGACTCTCGATTCCACGGGAGAGTCAGTGGACATGACTTACCCCATTTCTCTGTCAAGCCAGGACATCTTTTAGCTAGACACCCACATCTAACAAAAGACCACACCAAAAATTTCCAAAAATCAACATATGCTTTGGAAATTGTTATAAAGTTTTAATGGATGATTTACACCATCATTTCTATGAATGATTATGATGCTTTGTTGGTAGCGTATTTAAAATTCTACCTATACTTTTTTGACCTTGTAATCGCAATGGTATCATTATACCTTTTCTTACTGTGACAATACTTTTTAAAATATTTTATGACTCCTAATAAGTTGTACAAATAGTGCAGTGTTTCTATGTGCCCTTCACTCAGTTTCCCCCAATAATAATATTGCACATAAAACTATGGTACAGTGTCAAAATCAGGAAATTAACACGATGTCATTCTATTGATATCAGAACTTGCTCAGATTTCACTGGATCTCACATGTACGTGTGTGTGTGTGTGTGTGTGTGTGTGTGTGTGTGTGTGTGTGTATGTGTGGCTTACCTCTATTTTTAAGGTCTTTCCTTATGATCTTTGTGCCAAAGTTATGGGGTTTTAGCCATTGCTAGGCAGAGGTGGAGCTATACATGACTGCACCCCACATACTCACATTCCTTTCATTTAAGAATATTTGTCCCATATGGAGAAATAGACCATGTTTATTAATCACTCCAGAAAGTATGTAATTTCATTAGATTGAGCTCTGTCTCTGGGCATTGACTCATAGGAGGAAACAGCTCCCCTGCGACCCAGAACTCCTACGACACGCTCTGTGGAGACCATATTTGGGGCCAGCTGCTCAAATGCACTGCTGGAATCCTAGGCAGAAATGTGTAATGGCACGCCAAGGGCTGCTGAGCTGTCATAGCCCAAGCAGGGTTATTTGTGGCTTCCAAAGAGAGGCTGTAACCTTTTATGGTATCCACAAATCTCAGCCTTCAAGAGTCAGGGAGAAAATGCAACCATGCTGTTTGACTGAACTAGCTTTTTCCTCACCTTGCCCCACTCTCTCTCCTAGGACCACTCCACCTCCGACCCTGAGTAGTCGGTATAGCTATGCCAGAGAAAAGGACATGGCATCAGATACTACCTTTAGCACTGCTCCAGGGTCAGCTGGAATGACCAGGTGTCTCTTCTCATTCAATGAACGAAAGTCCAAGAAAGTTGTTGACAAAGTAGAAACTTTCTAATTTGAGGCCCTGAACATTCTGTGTTCTTTACAAGCAGCACAGAAAAGTCTTACTTGTTGTCTGGGGCATTTTGGACAGGACAGTCATGTCTACATTTGTGCTGTCTTATCATCCATCAGGCCAGTTAGAAGGCCAGAACTTAAGAATATCTCTCCTATGCTTTGCAGACACATGAAGAAGAGTTTCTTGTTATCTATTGACATAAAGACAGTGCTTTAATTATCTTCTCTTTGGCTACTTCTTTGATCTACTTGTATGTTTATTCACTTATCAAGAGAGAGTCAAATTAGTGAAAAGCTTACAAATGGGGGCTCTGGAATCAAGAGTTGGGTTTCAATACTACTTCTAATACTTACTAACTGTGTAGTCTTGATATCAGGAGAGTGCTATGGGCTGAATTCTTTCTCCCAAAAAGCACATGTTGAAGTCCTAACCCTCAGTACCTCAGAATGTGACTTTATTTGAAACTCGGGTCTTTACAGAAGTTATCAAGCTAAAATAAGGTCATCACAGTGACCCCTAACCTATTAAGACTGGTTGATGTCTTTATAAAAAGGGCAAATTTGGAGACACACACACATAGAGAATACCATAAGACATGAAGGCAGGAATTGGGGTGATGCTTTTACAAGCCAAGGAATGCCAAAGAGTATCTAAAAACCACTAGAATCTATGGGGAAGGCCCAGAACAGATCCTTCCCTCACTGCCCTCAGATATCAGTCCTCTTGATAAACTTGATCTTGGACTTCTAGGCTCTAGAACTGTGAGAAAATACATTTCTGTTGTTTAAGTCACTGAGTTTGTGGTACTTAGTGATAATAGTACTAAAAACGAATACAGCTAGTTATTCAACTGTCTGAAATTCAATTTTCTTAACAATGAAAAGATGATTTTCGCAGTGATTCTCAAAGTGTGGTCCCTGG
The DNA here is from genome assembly GCA_963574415.1 of Tarsius wallacei. NCBI lineage: Eukaryota > Metazoa > Chordata > Mammalia > Primates > Tarsiidae > Tarsius > Tarsius wallacei. Next base: position 27,841 of record CAUYQG010109827.1, on the reverse strand, counting down.
GCCAGAAGGATTAGTATTCAATTATGCAGACACAATATCATATAACACATGTTTATTCCATTGTTATTCATTAAATTTATACTGTTGCTACACTCAGTCAAATGCTTATGGCTATGACAGTGAACACAACTCGTTTGACTCCTGTCTTATGAATGCTGACCTTGAGGAATACAATCTTAAGGCCCTAAATCCAATAACCCTTTTTGTTAAGTTAGAACTTCCTTCCTTTGCTGATGTATCTATTTCTTCCAGTGTCTAAGATTTTCTCTTCTGGTTTTCCATTGACCTAACAGGGATTTAGGAAATACAGTGGAAAGAATGCATGAATCAAAAGACATGAGGTTCCTCCCAAACCAATAGGGTGACTTTGACTAAACATATCCTTTTCTCTATGGGGTAAAAGCTTAGGGCAAGAGATTGAATTACTAGTATCTGAGGGAATAATGGAGAAAAACTTCCCTGATTTCACCAGATATTTAAACATCCAGATACAAGAAGTTCAAAGAACCTCAAGAAGATTCAATGCAAAAAGGTCATCCCCAAGGCAAATAATTATCTGGTTATGCAAAGTTAATGTGAAGAATTTTAAGAGCAGTGACATGAAAACATTAAATAACTTATAAAGTTAAATGTACCAGACTAACAGCAGACTTCTCAGAGGAAACTCTACAAGTCAAAAAAGATTGGGATCTCATCTTCAATCCTTTTATTTGGGGAACCTAGTCATGTTATATAGCATTCTGACATCTGAAAATATATGGAAACCTAGCATTCATTCTTACCTCTTTCGACCATATAGTTATAATAATGCTGGCTACTGAAACAGATAAACACTCAGTGTCTTATCGTGATACATATGTATGCTCTGTCCACATCAAGTTCAACTGGTGAGGGACTCTGTGCATAGTGACTAAGCATCCCAGGTTGCCATGAGTTTTTCTTTGTGATTTTTAAAAACGTAGATTCCACCCTGCATATGGATATCTATGAGAGAGAATGAAGGACCTCATAGGAGTTTTATAGGCTAGGCTGAATGATATGCATCATTTGCTCAAATTTTATTGACCAGAATTCAATCTCATGGAAGCACTTAACTACTAGGAAGGCTGGGAATATAATCTATCTTTGTGCCTAAGAAAAAAGGGAACTAGAGGAACTAGAGTTAAGGGGATGCTTGATGGCCTCTACCATAGACCTCACTGAGAAACTGCAGAAAATATTGGACCCTATACAAACACTAAGATATAAAAAGATGATTATTTTTGGAACTTAATACAGTACTTGAAGCTACAGTCCCTAGGATAAAAACTATTGATATTCCAGTTTCTTAGAGAAAAGGATCAGATAATAAGCAATGGGTATTTGCCAACATCATTTGTAAGTCTTTTTAGTTATAAATGGCACTTGGTTGCAGACTTTGAGAATTCATCTTGGGGACGATGAGAGATATTGGCATCATGTACATATGGCTGCCACCTGTTCAGTCTCTCTAGGTCTGGCCCACAGATATCATTCTATAAAAACATTTGGCACATTTCCTTTACAAACCAGTCAACAGAACAACCTATAATGTGGAGGAAGGAACCCAAATAGGAAATAGCATGAAAGGAAAGTATTCTATTCCCACATCCCATTTTGTATCTTCCTACCCCATTGCTTAACCAGTGAACGGAGGTATTACATTAAGGCCTGAGATACATCAAGGAATCCAAGATTCTCAGGGTTCTTGCTCATCAAACGTCTACCTCTCATTTTAATCTACCAACTGTGTTAATAAAGGCTGGGCATAAGGATGACCAAACGAGAAGCTGGGAATATGGGGTGCAGTCAGGGCCCTGCCAGTAAAGGACAGTGTGCAATGAACTCCCTAAAGCAGACCTGAAGTCTTATTACAAAAAGGGAGCATGGTGTAGTATATAAAGCATGGACTTTGGAGCAAGATAAATTAAATTTGAATTCTAACTGTCACTTCAAATTTCAGAGTCTCTGCTTAGCATCTGTTAAAACGGGAGAAGTGGCATTTACGTCTCAGAGTTGCTGTGAAGATTAAATCAGATAACTTCCCTAAAGCACACAACACAATGCCTGGTTGACAGTGGGCTCACGGTAAGTGCTAAAGATAAAGAGCTGTCTTTAGAGACAAAAAAAAAAAAAAAAAAAAAAAAAATACACAAAACAACTCCTGCAGTGAGTATATATGCAAAACCACATAAGTATAAGGTTAATTACTAGTAACCAATAGGAATCTCTGAGCAATCTTGTGATTATATTTCTTGAATCCATTGTCAAACATGGAATATGTATGAATTTGGTTTGTAATAGAGCTTTACATGATCTCAAAACAAAATCAAGCTGGGAATATGACCCCATCATTCTCCCTTACCCTTTAATCTGGTTGTGAAAAGACTAAAACTGAGGGCTATTGAATCCATAGACTTTACCAACTAACTACTATAAGTTTTAGGAATTCCTCAGTTTGGGAAATGGAAGCTCCTTTTGGTGGCAAACCTGCCAGGACAAAAACTTAAGTCCAGAATTTATGCTCTTCTGTTCAGAAGAATTCTTGATGCCTCAGATCAAATGGCTATATAGGAGATTTCATGAGCTTCTTAGCTAATGTGTCTTGGAGACACTAACTTGTACCTTCTTTTTTTTTTTTTTTTTTTGAGTCGGAGTCTCACTCTGTCACCCAGACTGGAGTGCAGTGGCCGCTCCCGGCCATCGCAACCTCGACCTGCTGGGCTCCGGCCTCGACCTGCTGGGCTCCAGCGATCCTTCCGCCTCAGCCTTCCAAGTAGCTGGAACTACAGGCGCGCGCCACCATGCCCGGCTAATTTTTTGACTTATTGTAGAGATGAGGTCTCACCAAGTTGCCCACGCGGGTCTCGAACCCACGGGCTCAGGCAATCCACTCACCTCAGCCTCCCAAGGCGCGGGATACAGGCTGAGCCACTGAGCCTGGCCTACTTGTACCTTCTTAACTCAGCCTCTTCATTGTGGGATCAGGGAGAGAGAGAAAGTAGGGAATGGTAACTTCAGGTTAGTATTCATCCCTGTATCTGTAATTCTGTACACACATATACTTACACAGATTTTCAAGGGTGGCTCTTATCAACTTAAAAAGCAAAACAAATCTTAAAAAAAAAACTAAGTGGTTCTATCTGTGGGCTGGTACAATTTGTAGGTATTCTACCTCTCACTGTACAAGTGGAGAGAGCCATCTATACCATAGAATGCTATACAGATTTACATAAACATATTTAATTGAGGGATAAGAGGGAAAAAAGTAGCTTATGAAAAAAAGATATTTTTAAAATTATAAGCTGTCTATTCTTCATTGCCATTTGATGAGCTGGGCATATATAGCTTGATTCTTAGTAATTTGAAGACCTGACCATCCATCTCACAGAGAATCATCAGGTATTTTAGAATGGACAACTTGAATATCACACAGCAGACAATGGCATCTGAAATTCCATGGGAAATATGAATAGACCAAGGACATTCCTTCTCTGTAGCCAACCAGAGAAGCCCCAAACAACAGGGAAAAAGGCTGATGCATGTCTTAATTTGGGTTCTTTTAAGCTCTTGAGATAGAAACTTGCATGCAGATAGTTTATTTGGAAGGTGATTCTAGTAGCCACAGGTATGAGGGGTGGAGAAAACAGGACAGGAAAGGTAAAAAAGTGAAAAAAAAAAAATCTCTGTTAAATATTCCCTGAAAAAACTTGTATTGGCTATAGCTCAGAGTTGTTCCACCAGACAACTGCCTCTATCTACTATGGATTGAAGGTTGCTGTGGGATGTTAATTCTTCAATTTCCACCCCCACCATGCACTTCTGCATTTAGCCTGAGTGTGGCAATGCTAGTTCCCATGGCTTGGAGAAATAACTCAGATAGAGGTGATGAAAGATGTTAGCTCTTAATGTGTGAAGCTGAGAATTCTGATGAGATGAGGGCATATAAGAACTGGGTGTCAATAGCATCTACAACAACAAAATTAAATTGCAAAGAGTTGACCTTCCCCAAATCTTCGCAGCTCATAAGAAGTAGAACTAACATTGAAAGTTGGTACCTCGGGTTCCAAATTATTAGGAACTTAGAATAAACTATAGTTTGAAATATATTTTCAGTTTAACACATTATACTCTAAATTATGAGTGTGCTATGACTAATTCTCTAAGATAGAAATTGAGATAGCACTTCTATTAAGCAAGAAGAAGTTGAGAGAAAATAGGGTAGAATAGAATTAAAATTGTGTGGAACAATTAAAATAATCACTAGAAGCATTAACAAGTAGAATTGACAGTGTGGAAAATTGAATTAGCTAAGCAGAAGCTAAACTGAAGAAATAAATCAAGAACACAGAGGTTGATAACAAATAGAGAAATAAATGTTAGAAAATTTGACTTTGAGCATAAAGTGTCAATATGCATGTAATAGAATCACTTATAGATAAAATGAGAAAGTGAAGAATCAGTAAGATAGCAATAAAAATAAATACATAATCAGATCTCCAAATATAATAACCATGTTCATAATAGTAGCATGTACCAACTCACTAAGAGCTAAATAACTAAAAACCTGTTTGAGGGATTTTGAAGAAGAAAGGTAAGGAAGATTAAAAATCAAATATGATATCAGTAAATAAGAATACTAATTATAAACTATAAGTATAAACTATTTTTGTTGTATAGCACACAACAATACACATAAATATGTGTACAAGACATGACAATTAAGTTCGTGAACTTGCCACCATGCGCATTCTTTAGTAGCATTGTACAAATAACTCGGTAAGGTTTCCTAATCTTGGTATATCAGTGTCTCACAACTGTGTTTGTTGCAACATATGGCAGTGTTTTGCTGAGTGGCATTCATTATTGTTGTTGCATATTTTTGTATGTCAACACGAGAATCTTGGAACTTGAATTCGAAGTCATGAACAAACATTATATTTCTTGTTAAACTTGGCAAAAGTGGACGTGAAATCAGAGACATGTTAGTCCAAGTTTATGGGGATAATGCCATGAAGAAAATGGCAGTGTACAAATGGGTAAATATTTTTTTGAGAGAGAAAGTGTCACTGATAAAGAGAGGTCAAGACTGTTGCACATAGAAATATACATAGAAATGTGTATACACATGGGTTAGTATAAACACAAACACACACACATATATATCTTGCTCTGTCAGGTGCCAGGGCCTAACAAAAGTAACACTTCAGTAGCAATCAGCACCCTGACACCCAGATCTTGATTTTTAATATCATCCTCAATAAAACAGTTGTTCTGACTGACTCTAGGACTAGATCAGAAAATATACAAGGTGACCCAGAAACATCTTGTAATGACAGAAACTAGGAGTACTAAACAAACAAGAAAACAAACCGCACATTTATAAAAGTATGTGAAAAAAACACGAACCAAAAAATCAAACATAAAACACAGAAGCCAAATGAAAGGAGCCCCTAATGGCCAATACTAAAACAATTTGAGCAAAAATAAATAAATAAATAAATAAAAAATTAGATTATAACACATGGATAAAACAAATAACTGTGAGTCTAATAATTAAACTGGTAAAAATAGTTTAATACATTAATAAATGGGAGAGCTAGAAAAGTCTCTCATGTAGAAGGATCCCAAATAATTTATGTAGTTATTCCATCCTCAAAGAGGTGGAGTATCACTCCCTACTTCTATACTATACTGCACATAGACTTCCTTCCAACATGTACAGTATAGAAAATGGAAAAAAACCCTAATTTTATAGTGGAGAAACATGACAAAGAGTATCTCAAGGTTGATGTCAATAGTGGTAAGTCATGTGCATAGCACGTATCCATGATATAATTGTAATGAAAATGGCATGAGATCTTCCTCCCAGTAACCCATTTCTTCATCTCATGAGAATATTCTCAGACCAAATTCAATATCATGGCCTTTTACAAAATGCCTGACCAGTACTTCCTCAAAATGGTCAAGATCATCAAATCCAGGAATCCTTAGAAACTACTACAGTCAAGATGAGCATAAGGAGATGCCACAAACAAATGTAATGTGGTATCCTGGATGGGATTGGGAACAGAAAAAAATGACATTAGACATAAGACAAAGAAGGAAATATATATAAGCTAACAACTTCAGTAAATAATGCATCAGTACTGGTTCACTATAACAAATGTGTCATACTAACGTAAGATATTAATATCAGGAAAACTGTGTGTGAAGTATATGGAAACTCTGTAGTACATTGTCAATTTTTCTGTAAATCTAAAACTGTCCTAAAAAAAATAAGCCTATTAAAGCAAAAGCAGAAATCAATGGCAGGCTTGATTTGGTCTGAAGGCTGTAGATGGCCATCTCCTGGTTTACATTATTTGTATTGATATCGTTATTTGTATGGCTGGATTTATATGTGTCTCATGGACTCTCCATGCTTTTGTTTGAAGCTGAATTGTGTTCCCACAAAAATACATGTGCTGAAGTTCTAACCTCAGAATGTGATCTTACTTGGAGATAGGGTTTTTACAGAAGCAATTAAGTTAAAATGAGGTTATTAGGGCAGATCCCAATCCAATATGACTAGTGACTTTATAAGAAGAGCAAATTTAAACACAGATATGCATAGAGGGAAGACAATCTGAAGACACCAGGAGAAGACAACCATCCACAAGCCAAGGAGAGGCCTGTAGCAGATCTTTCCCTCACATCCCTCAGAAGGAAACAACCATGTCACCTTTATCTCATTATTTTAGCCTCCAGGGGAAAAAAAAATCTGTTAAGTTGCTAACACTGTGGTTCTTTGTAACAGCAGCCCTAGAAAACGAATGCCTGGTGAAAGATATGGGTGGGATTTCTTTTCTTTCCAACAGCAGTGGCTCCTTCTTTTTCAGGCAGGTCTGGGCTGCAAAGAAATGACTTGGAAGTCAGAAGTCTAGTCTCTTGGCTGCCTTATTCTTTCTTGTTAACATCCAGGGAGGCCCATGGAAAAGATCCCATGAGTGGGTGCAAACTGCCTTTGTATATACTGCTCACATATACTGGTTTTCATACTCTTATGTTAGTTCTCGCTCGGCTTTGAGCAATTTATTTTAAAAATTTATCTTCTTACCCACCCTTGCATGTCAGCCTGAATTTTTCTCCCATGCTTTGTCCCCCCCAAAATGCCAGTGCATGTGCTTTCTTTTTCCTTGGGGATATCTGAAATTTCAAGCTAGTTTGTTGCTCTCTGATTCCAGATCTTTGATGGATGCAAGAAAATCACAGTTTTGTAGACAATCCAGATTTTCTTTTTTGGTTTGTAAACTGGAAGCAATTCTCTTTTCAGCTTTTTACATTCTAACAAGAAACCAGAAGGCTCTTTGCTTTTAATCTTATAGACACTTCATCCTTTCAAGACTGCCTTTTTCCTGATCTGTTTCTTGGGTAACTCCAACTTATATGTCAGACCTCATGCTGCTCATCACCTCCTTCATGAAGTCCTCCCTCAGTCCCACATTCAGTATTTTTGCATAAGACTTAATTTTAAGTCCCTTAAAGTTATGTATTCTTATTTGATTTATAACAACCCTGTGGGACAACTAGGATAATCTTTATTTAAAGGTTGAGAAAAAATAAATGTTTTGAAGAAATATAATAGATTCTATAGTCCCAAAGAATCAGTTGCTAAAGCCTGTGTATTCTCACAGTACACTGTATGTACCTATATTATTATAACTTGTATTATAAATATTTCTTAATATGCTTGTCTCTCCCGTTAGAATGTGAGATATTTGTGGGCAGGCCCTGTATCCTTCTGGTGTACCTTGTCTCAGGTGTTCATACAATGTTCACCATGCAGTGAGAGCCGCATGTCTGGCTCAATAAAAGGTCCTTTGAAAAAGTGTTAAAAGGTTGATACTGGGGGGGAGGAGGCACGAGTGGAAAAAAAAAAAGGCTGATGCTACACTCCAATGGGTTAAAGTGTTACTACAGAATTCCACATGGAGGGAGAGAGATTTCCTGGCCTCTTGCTACAGAGATAACCCAGTTATTTCTTTCTTATAGTATTCTTTTGTACAATATATACTTTCCAGGAACATCTGATGATCAAGAGGAGAAATACATTGACCCACAATAGACAATAGGGCAGAGTGACAAAGAGCATAGGCTCTGAGGTCAGGCTGTTCTAGCTTTTGAATCTTGGCTTCTATACTCATCAACTGAGTGATTTTCTACAACTAAACATCAAAAATGTTTCCTTGTCTGTCTAATAGTATCTACCTTAGAGAGATGGTTGTAATGATTAAATGTGAAACTTGATGTAAAGCACCCAGCATATAGTAGATGCTTAATTAGCAGATCACAATATTATCATTTCGTATGTTTACCATCCATATCACTTCCCAGCATGTTTGGGTTCAGGCCATGAATTCCACTAGGACAGTCATTGACCTCCAGATCAGTGATATATTTTCCAGAAGTCCGTATTACAACCATAACGGTCACTCCAGTAGAGCTCTTGGGAACATGCTCATTGACCACATTTTAAGAGACAGCAATTGAGTACTACCATGGTATTTTCCAATTACCAAATCCACTATAAGTGATAAGGGGTGATGGTTTGGAGCACAAGGTATAATGTTGGGCAGACATGGTTGGTTTTGACCCCAAGTCTGCCACTAGTGAAGTACATGACCTCAGGCAAATCATATCGTCCCTCTACATTTAGTTCCTTTATAAAATTATGCTGATAGTGACAGCATCCAACCCCTATTCCAAGCTCATCATAGGTGATTCAGAACCACTGGCTGTTTATGTAGTCTGTTTGTACTAAAATGTTGGCAATGTGTTACTCAGTTGTCATTTCTTCCAGTGTGTGGAGTGGCCAGGTCTCTGGCCCCGCCCTCTCTCCTTTTCCCACGGCGGATGGAGCTGGTTTTCCTTTCTGGCACACACTTCACAGAAGAACTTGTGAAAGGAACAAAGGCTGAAGAACAAACCAGTCAATTTTTCCACTTTTTAAAAGTAGCTCTGTCAGGAGATTGAGTGGGGGAGGAGTTTGCAGCCATTGGCTGAAGTGGAGGCTCTCTTTCCTATCTGTATCCTCCATTACTGCTCTCTGGCCTTGCTGACCTGGGATGTTGGCCCTGTCCCTCCTGTGGTCTGTACCCTGTGTCAACGACTCTGTATTTACTCTAGAAAAGAGCTGTGAGGCTGGCATCAGGCAAAGCCAGTAGGGAGTCTGGCACACTGAGGGGCTTCCTACAGTTGCAGCTGCTGAGCTAGGTCTTGGGCCTGACAGGACAGATGAAGCCCTTTGTTCCTGCAAATGGGCCTTTCCTGGCAGTGATGGAGCTCGCCTGCAGCCCAGCCCACTCCTCCTCTTCAGCTGCAGCCATTATCCTAAAGTGATTTTATTGATCTGCTGACTCCCTGTCTCCTGCCTGCTCTCTCTCTCCTCCTCCCTTCCTGGCTCTGCACCCCATCCTTGCGCTCCTAAATGCTCAGTCGCTGGCTTCACCCATGCAAGGCTTTTTCATCAGGGGTGAACGATAATTTTTTTTTTTTTTGAGAAAGCAGGATTTATTGAGAGGACAGAAAAGCTCCCACAGTGGGAGGGTACCCGAAGGGGTTGCCAAACGCTGATTTTGAAGTTAGATAAGACAACTGCACTTGCCTGTGTGAAGCAGATATTCTCCGAGAGCTAGCATTTTCAGACTGGGCAAAAGCTGTATCTTCATCTACCAGTCATATCTTTCCTGGATTTTAGTTTTTTTGGTTGATTCAAGTTTTTGGATGATCTAGGAAATAGAGAAGATATGAAAGTTTAATTTAAAATTTGCACTTTGGACCCTTTTGAGGTTCATTTAGCGTGGTGATTGAGTATTCATATGTGCATGTGTAAGATGTGTCACCCTTAAAACTAACTTACTGCGATGTGGACTCATTACCATCTGACAATGAACTTCAAAAAAAAAAAAGTATTACGATGATTATGATAATTGTTCAAATACTATAAGAAAGGGATTGGCAGTAGTGGGAAACTGTCAAGGAAGGGGGTGGGATTGGCAGTTGAGAGAAACTGCCAGGGGAGGGAGGGGCACACATCATCGACAAGGGTACTTGCATAATGAACATTTGTATGCCTGAATTGTACCCCACATCTTTAAAATGAAAAATAATAATAATAAAAATAACTATCAAAAAAAATTTACCCTTTGGCAAACTAGCAAATTTTACAATATTGTGATAATACCCCATTTTAAACAATTGCCAATCATATTAATCTTAATACAATTTACATGTAATGAAAATATTTTAAAATCATTAAGTATTTTTGCATAAGACTTACTTATAAGTTCCTTAAAATTATATAGTCTTATTTTATTTATAACAACACTATGAGGTACCTATTATAATTTTTATTTTTGGTGAGAAAAAAATACTCAAAAGTCATACATCTCACAAATACTATAGGTCAGACTCAAAACTAAGCTCATTGGACACAAAAACTTATTTCTCTTTCTCTTTATATGAAATGCAGCATTTTTGATGCTGCTTGAAATTTTAGGCACATATCTGATTAAAAAGCTGTGCTCTGTTACACACATGCTATATTTGATATTATTTATGAATAAGATCTAGCAGTCTTCTATCTTTAAAGAGAAAGTGCCTGGGTATTAAGCCACCTGAGGGCTGGCCCTCCATGGTCGTACTATGCACATAGTCATACATGCTTGGAAGGAGTTTTAACTGAAATGTCCTCATATAGTACTAGTGTGGCTCTTATAGTTATTTTAAGAGAATTTGGAACTGTTGTCCCTCCATGAAAACATAAAACCTGGATGACAATTTATGCCTCTACCCAAATCCATGAATAAAGCTTGTCAGGAATCTTTTTTCCTAGTGATACATGGGGCCAGAACATAGACATGGAAACCCATGGGCTATTGTCCCTGGATGTACCAGACACCAGTGTCAAAGCAGGTCAGTAGGAACAATGCAGAGTTAAGAGGCACCAGAGACCAGAAGGCTGTCATGACCTTTAATTAAACTTATGATCACCTTATGTCCCTGTATGAAAGGCACATTTAGGAGAGATGTATGTACTTTCCTTGGGCCCAGAATGAATTACTGCCTTGTTAGAATAAGAGTGAGGGGAGGTCTCTGGAAGAACCAGATTTTGATTATTAGTAGAGGCTGGAGAATGGAGCATCAGTGAGACAATCCCTGTACATAATTATTATTTATTACTATTGAACAATACTATCTGCTGTGCACCAATCTGGTTCACTGCCATATATAACATTGACATGCTCTTGGCCCTGCCCGATCAATACCTTCCATTGCAGACTACAGAGATGACTTTTGTCCTTTATCTGCCCCCACACCCCGTTTTTAAAATGTGAGATATTTAGAGTGAGATATAATTTTCAGTGTCTTCATTTTAAGGCTGGCACCTATAGATGTTCTTTGTTTTACAGCAAAGTTTGACTGATATTTTTTTCTGTTAACTTACATTGTAAAATCAGTAATGTGTGTTCATTAGAAAAGTAATAGATTTAGTTGTAAACGTTTGATATGGAAAAATGCTTAAGGAAGAATGAAGAGGTTTAGGACTAGAGATGAGAATGTCTAGGATCCTTTACTAAACTTGTCACTACATAGCTAGAAGACTGGACTTGTTTCATTGTGTTGCCTCTGTGAGAGGTGTGATGCATCATTCAGCAATCTTTGAGCCTTAGTTTCTTCATCTGTACAATGACAGTTTGGGGCTAAATCAGAGATATCAAATATGTATCATGCATACTATCATTTGTGATTTCTATGGCTATAGCAGAACATGTTAATCAAATATGTATCATGCATACTATCATTTGTGATTTCTATGGCTACAGCAGAACATGTTAATCAAAAGCTGTTCATTTTCTGATCAAGCCAAAATACAGTCTTAGACCACCCATAAATGAGAACCATGTTCTAAAACTCTTGACCTACATGTTCACTTAGGCTTCTTCCAGCCCAGAAACCTCAAGAACCTGAAATAGTGGCCAGCCTCCAGCAGTTTTATGCCAAGGACTTTCCATGTATTAAACTGATCCTTCACAAAATGCCCCCCATTCATTTCAAAAAGAAAATGCATGAATAAATTTCAGTAAGAAAGCAGACCATTTATGCAATGCAAAAAATATTCTTGTTAAAAGACTGTATTGTTTATTATAAAGTAAATTTCAGCCAAAACTACACTCAGTTTGAATCTATTTGATTTTGGTCTTCCCACTTCCCTGCCTTGAGAGGATTTCACATTTCCTTTCTCCCTGTACTTTATGAATTTAAATTGTGGCATAACCATATTCTTATTACATTTGGGACCTGTTTTCTGAAAACCTTGTACAAATAATCTCCATCATTTATTTCTTTGTAAGAGAAGACTTTATTCACGTATAGACACATATATGTAAAGTGAAAACAAAGCATTTGGTAGAGGATGCCAAGAATTAATTCTACTGTTATATTATTCTGGAAGTGCATACTTAATGGTTGGGTGTCCCCAGTAGATGTTTCACCTTGGATGCATTTCTTCTTTGTCATGGTAAACATTGTTAAGTAAGCATCTGTAAATAAATAATTATTTTATGATGCCATATAGAAAGAATATGAAATTTTGAATGTGATTACATGTATTCCAGACTGAAAGCTATATCAGTTAACCCTCACTTTAAAGAAGATTCTGTACTTCCCATTACATTTCCTCCATTACATAAAATGATAAATGCTGGTATTTTCATCGAAGGCTGAGTTTTGAGTAAAAATTAGGTTGAAACTTTAACTGAAAGTATAAACTTTTCATTTTATAAAATTTGTGTACCACACTTCACAAGATACAAGTTTGCTCTTATAGCTGAAGTTACTTCAAATCAGTATAAACTAGTCTAAACATATGTAAAAGACCCATTGGCTTACAGGAAGGGTGGGGCCTGTGAAGGAAAAATTGTCTTTTGAAATGGAAAGATGAATGAATAAATGCATTCATCACTCTTTGATTGCAAGTGAGAAGCAGCAAGGTACAACATATGGGATCCAAGAGTTGTGCTAATCCAGGCCTATAGCACAATTTCAACTCTGTCACTTATTAGCTGTATGCCGTGGATAACTTAAACTCTCAGACCCCTTAAACTCTCTAAAAATGTTCTAGAAAACCATATTGATCGATAGAAGCTATGTAGGATCGATCTTCCTAAGGATGACATAAAAAACAGAAAACAGGGCCTGGTGCGGTGGCTCAAGTCTGTAATCTCCGCATCTGGGAGGCCGAAGTGAGAGGATTGCCTGAGTCCAGGGGTTTGAGACCAGCTTGGGCAACTTGGTAAAACCTCATCTCTGTAATAAATCAGAAAAAAAAAATTAGCCAGGTGTGGTGGTGCATACCTGTAGTTCCAGCTACTTGGAAGGCTGAGGCAGAAAGATTGCCTGAGCCCAGCAGGTCGAAGCTGTGCTGGTCAGTAGTGTGCCATTGCATTCCAGCCTGAGTGACAGAGTGAGATTCCAACCCACAAAACAAAATGATAATAAAAAACAGAAAACATAAAAGAGAACAAATTGATAGACTTGATTACATAATAAAAGTGTAAATGTTTTCCAGCTAAAAACAATTGCTGATAAAATGATTTTAAAATATGCAAATACTTTGTTTGTTTGTTTGTTTTAAATATACAAATACTTGTGCTGAAACTTATAAAGGTAAAAGACATCTTCATCTTATAAAGTAACTTTATATAACTCTAAGGAAAATATCCACCCCTTCTTTGGAAAGGGCATGAAGGACTTCCTTCAAGAAATATTTTTGCAACATTTGACGAAGGGGAAGAGGATTTTCAGCCTCCTCTTCTGACATTATTACCTCTAAGGATAAGACAGAAAAAACATTTATTTTTCTATTTCTATACCCCTGGCTACGCACCCTTTACAAGCTCTGTCATAAGTATTGAAGAAACAAGAATTTGATTTATGTGACCATGCTTTATGAAGGTGGAAAGGTGACTGCTATTTATAGGTCAAGATCCTCAGAGGTCCTTCCCCACTCCCCCATCCTTGACTCCTCGTAATTAGCAGAGCCATGGCAGGCACAGTGATCTTCTGTCTTTCTGTTGTTCCCAGGGTCTTTTCATCACTCAGTGCCCCCATATAATGATAATGCCAGGGTCACCTCTTGGGGAATGATTGACTAAGATGATTTTTAGCAAACATGAAGAACGAGTACAGTACAAACTATATTCTTCAATCCGGATTCTCCCAAGAAATCTTGCATTTTGGATGTCTGAGAGAAAAAGGGGGCAATCGCATGCCTCCTGGGTCCAAATAAAGTAGAACCATGCCAGAATCTCTCTATTTTGCTAGAGTCCAGATCTAGTGAGTGGATGTCTCTCCTTAAGTACTGTTCTGTTGCCTTAATTCGGATAAGGTAACCAACCCACTATCTATAGATGAAGTGAAGCTATGAAGTTGTAAAAATCACAGACCAAGCAATGACCTCTGTCTTTCTAAGCCCATTCCCATGTCTCTACCTCTAAATTTGGAGATATTTATGGGGTTCTCAAAATTTTCTTGAATACATTTCCTGAAATACTCTGCCAGGTTTTTGAGTAAGGGGTGATCTGAAAGCCACTGAGCTCTTTTTCAATTTTGCCAAAATGTGCTATATTTGGTAGAAATAATTGGAGTTTGTAGTGTACATTTTGGACTTTATCTTTGTGTAGTTTTATTATAAATGTTCATATATACAAGCGTATATATGGAGTCACCATATATACATCTTTTTTGAAAAAATTAATTTTGTTGAGAACAAAAATATCAGTTCTCTAAAGATATATCTTCTATTGTATTTTAATACTTTAATTTTAAACACATCTCAAAAGTCGTGTGGGGAAGTGGATACATTATCCACATAGATCTTAATTAGGTTTGATCACCATTAGCAACATTTTCCAATGCTGTTAGGGAGAAATAAATGGCACTGATAACAAATTACACATCCTAAAGTGGGATAGTGACCAGAAGTGGAAACTTTACCTAGTATAGTTTTGCATAGACTTTACTCTATTAATCATCATCAATAAGAAATATGAAGGAGCAAGTTTTGGAGAGTAGAGAATCCCCATGTCAAAAAAATAAAAATAAACACACAAACACCAAAGGCAATCAGCATTCTAAGCATTTACCACTAAAGTTTCACCATGAACCTTAGGAATTTGAGATTGTTAAAGGCTGTACATATGTCATGCTTCTCTCTTCCCCATCAGGCTAGTGTGACTGCACAAACCTGAAGGTGCAGTATCTAGCTTCTGCATTTATGATGTCCTCTGTTGCCATGGCATGCTATTCCAGTTGTGACCAAAGAGAAGAGGTTGACAGGCAAAGCAGATCCCAGCCAGAGGGAGGACTTACATTTTTATAGTCACTGCTCTTTATATACCTGAAATGAAAATGTATAATTTCTCATGATGAGTCCCTAGGGTAAGAACTAGGGAGTATTTAATTACATCAACCACTGGCAGTGATGCTCTTTCCATGAGAATTTAGAAGCCGGAGATGTTAAAAGGACCTTCATAGCAATAAGGTTGCTGCCCTCTGCCCTCTCCTCAGTCTTACTTTGGGCTTCCATAGCACCTTGCACTCTTCAAACTGGTAAAATCAGAAGAAACTCTAAGGTGTCATTTGATCTTTTATAAGGTTGAGGGCTTCCTCAGGCTCCATTCAATAGGTTTTTTTGATAACAAGGATTTGAAATGCCCCCATGACAGGAAATTCTCACTGTTATATTTGTGCTTTCTTGTTGGACTTAGTGGATTTTGTTTTTATATTATTATTTAATGTACAGACAGGAAAATCATTTGGATCTGGATTCGTCTTGAAAACAGTGCTAATGCAATTGTCAGGACTTCTTTGTGTGTATTGCCCAAGCCCTGGTAATTTAGTGGAATTTCTATAGTCCTTTCAAGGTTCCAGGTGTAGTTTTCAAGGGTGATCACATGACATTCCATAATCACATTATGAAAGGAGTAATTAAAAATACAGATGTCATTAGCTTACAATACCCAGACAGCTGAAATACTTATTAGTGTTTTTACTTTTTTTTCATGTTAGACCCTGTATCCTCATTTCATTTCTACAGAAAAACTAATAATAGACACCAAAGCACAGCCAGGGAGGACCTCCAGCCTTTTTTCTCCCATTAATTGACATGCTTTGTTTATAGAGAAAATACCTAGTACTTCTGCAAATTGGTATTTTACAATGATGCCTTTTCAGTTACTTTGCTTTCCTTTCATAGTGGCTCAGACACAATATTGTTTATCTAGGGCAAGTGGGTTTTTAAAGGTTTGTAGCCCAACCTTCCAATACAGAAGTGATGGCCATACAAAAGATCATTTGTGTCCAAGAACAGAGAACCATTAAGGAGCATTCAACCTTAAGAAAAGGATTCCTTGTAATGCAAATGTCAAATTATCTCTAACTCCTATGAGGCAGTAGAATAAACAATTACCATATTTAAAAATGTCTTAGAGATGTGTAGACCCAAGAACTTAGGCGAAATGAATAAAAATCTCTTTACAGATATATCAGGTTTGCTTATGTGAAGCAGAGCAAATGCTTTTCCCCTACTTGGAAGACAAATACTTAAGATTTGAATGTATAGTTTAAAATGATGCCAAAAATACAAAATTTACATTGTGTCAGAATAATGTCCATTGAACGTGCAAAAAAAGTTGAAAATGTTAGTATGATCTTTTGTTAATTTCTTTCCTAATTCATATAATTGTTATTTTTGGAAGGTTTTCTAAATTAAAGTCAGTATGAGTCTACAGAGTAAGAATATGAGTACACAGAGAACAAGTCACACTCTAGGAGGCCACACACTGTCAAGAGTTATACCTTGGAGAGTGGACTAGTTGAAGTAACACTACAGATTAGGGGTCAATAAAAACTAAGTTTAAAATGTTGGAGACATAACCCAGATAACCCTTTATCTCAGCTCCAGAGAAGATAATGAAACATCTTTAGGCAAGAAAGCTGTCAGTCTTTTAATTGTCTCATCTCCATGGGTTGAGAGTGAAAAAAAGGTACAACTGGAGAGAAGTGGCACTTATTTTTCTTCTCACATGGAATTTTCCTTTCTGGCTTTGCATTACTATCTTTAACTCTCAGGAAAACTGATGTACTTTTTTGGTCTTCTCTTCCCTCTTTCATTTTATCCATTCCAGAAATTTTTTTTGAGCATCCACTAAGGTATAGCTATTATCTTAAACATTGGGAATTCATTATAGGTAGGACAGATCTGGCAACCATCCTCATACTGCTTGTAAACCCTGGGAAACCAAATAGTAGTACTCTAGTTTTCTAATGTCAATGGCAATCATTGGCTTTGGAAAAAGAGAAATTTGAATTTTAATAAAAGGGTTTAATAATTTTCTTGGTCAGTTTATTTTTCAGAAGCATTTGTAAAGTCTTAGGCATTCCTCCTGTTACTGATTTTTAGTTTATACCATTGTGATCAGAAAAGATGCTTGATATAATTTCAATCTTCTTGCATTTATGAAGACTTATTTCATGACATAACATATGATCTATCTTGGAGAATGTTCCATGTGTAGTTGGGAAGAATGTGTATCCTGCAGCAGTTGGCTGGAATGTTTCGTAAATGTTTGCTAGGTCCATTTGGACTAGAGTATAGTTTAAATCTGATGTTTCCTTGTTGATTTCCTGTCAGGATGATCTGTCCATTGCTGAAAGCGAGATGTTGAGGTCCTCTACCATTGTTGTTTTGAAGTTTATTTCTCCCTTTAAATCTATTACTATTTGCTTTATGTACTTTGGTGCTTTGATGTTGAGTGAAGATATGTTTACAATTGTTATGCCTCCTTGCTGAATTGTTCCTTGCATCACTATATAACAACCTTCTTTGCCTCTTTTTACTGTTTTTGGCTTAAAGTCTATCTTATCAGATATAATAAAGCTACTCCTACTCTCTTTTGGTTTCCATTTGCGTGGAATATCTTTTTTCCATCACTCCATTTTCAGTCTGTGTGTCCTTACAGGTGAAGTGAGACTCTTATAGGCATCATATTGTTTGGTCTTTAAAAAATTCAGTCACTCTATGTGTTTTTATTGGAGAATTTAATCAATTTATATTCAAGGTAATTGAGGGTAGGCAAGGACTTTCTCCTGTCATTCAGTCCATTGTTTTCTAGTTGCTTTGGTAATCCTTTTCTTCCTTCCTTCCTTCCTTCCTTTCTTATTTTCTATTGTACTGTCTTCTTTTGTGACTAAATTACAAAAACATCTTAAAGTTATTACTGGTTATTTTAAACTTATAACAACTTAGCATTGATCATAAGAAACTGCAGCACAAATCTACACTACACTTCCCTTCTCTGCTAAATTTTGAATTTCACAATTTACAACTTTTTATATCTAATATTCCTTAATCAATTATTATAGTTGTTATTTTAATACTTCTATATTTTAAACGTTATACTAAAGATATAAGTGGTTTGCATATCATGATTATAGTAGTAGAGTATTATAATTTTGATTGTATATTTACTTTTAATGGAGGGATGGAAAAAGGTATTCTATGCAAAAGGAAACCAGAAAAGAGCAGGAGTAGCTATGTTATATCAGATAAAATATACTTTAAGTCAAAAACAGTAAAAAGAGACAAAGAAGGTTGTTATATAGTGATACAAGGAACAATTCAGCAAGAGGACATAACAATTGTAAATGTATATACACTCAACATCAAAGCACCAAAGTGCATAAAGCAAATAGTAATAGATCTAAAGGGAGAAATACACTGCAAAACAATAATGGTAGAGGACCTCACTACCTCACTTTTTTTATACCTTCAGATGTTTTTATGTTACTCATTTGCATTCTTTTTTTCAGTTTGGAGAATTTTTCTTAGAATTCCTTTTAAATCAAGTCTAGTAGGGATGAACTTTCTCATTTATGTTTGTCTGAAGGATAGATTTATTGGAAACAGTATTCTAAGTTGACAGCTTTATTCAGTGCTTTGAATGTATTATTCCACTCCCTCTTGTCTGCAAGGTTTCTGCTGAGAAGTTTGTTGCTAGGGGTATTGGAGCTCCTTATTTGTAATCTGATTCTTTTATCTTGCTGAATTCAGGGTTCTTTCTTTGTTTTTGACCTTTGACAGTTTGATTATAATGTGTCTTGGGGTATATGCTTATTTGAATTGCCTCTAATTGGTGACCTTTAACCTTTCTGTACTTGAAGATTTAACTCTTTCTCTGAATTTGAAGAGGTTTTTTTTTGCAATTATTTCTTTAAATAATCTTCTTCCACTTTGTATTGCTCTACTTTCTTTTAAACCCAAATGACCCAAACATTTATTCTTTTGATGTTGTTCCATAAATCCCATAAGTTTTCTTTGTCCCTTTCTCTTTTTTTCTTTTTTATCCTTTGACTGTTTATTGTCATATAGCCTGTCATCAAGCTCACTGATGTTTTCTTCTGCTTGACCAGCTCTGCTACTGATACTTTCAATTCCATTTCCCATTCACTCAATGTATTTTTTACTTCCAGGATTTCTGTTTGATTTTTTAAAAGATTATTTCAAACTCTCCATTAAATGTCTTTGATACATTTCTGAATTGTTTCTTTTATTTTCTTGAAGTTCTCTAAGCCTCCTTAAAACAACAATTTTGAATTATTTTTCAGAGAGATCATCATTTCTATCTCTTTAGAGTCATTCACTAGTGCCTTATTTTGTCCATTTAGTTACGTCATGTTTCTCTGTTCTTGATCCTTGTGGGAATGTGTCAATGTTTGTGCATTATATAGGTATTTATTTTAGTTTTCTTAGTTTAACTTTGTCTATGACTATTCTTCTACAGTAGTCCCACCTAGAAATTCTGAGCAGACTGTCTGTTTTGGTCCCTTAGCTTATGACTGCTACAATTGTTGGGATTAGAGGGCACCATAATCCTAGGTGTACCATGGCTGGCATTGAAGTTTTGTGTTGGTTACTGTTAGTCCCACCTATTTATTTTTCCTAAAATAGACCTGCCAATACTCACACTGCTTCCCCTAGGATGGGAACAAAGCATGCCTCCTGTGAAGGGTCCCAGAATGGTGGGGAAGTAGAAAATCCACCTCCAACTTACTTTTGCCACTGTAGAAACCATGAGTCCAGAGGAATTCCCCTCTTCATGGTGTGCTGTAAGGGAGCATTGTAGTCAAAGAGAACAGCTCTCCCTGCTGTCTGATCATGGTTTTTCTCTCCTCTGTAGTTCAAGTAAACATCATAGCTTCACTCCCAACTTCTTGAATATTCAGGGTGGTAATCTTGCCTTTGGATAGTTCCTAGTTGGACTTTGATGGGGGAAAAGAAGCTAGAGAACTCTTATTCTACTATTTTGCTTATGTCACTCCATTAGAATCTTCTAATTCTGATGCTTCTTCCCAGTCTCTATTTTTTCTAAAACTTTTTACTCCATCATTTTTCAAGTGTAAAATTATCCCTAGTCTTCCTTGTAGAACTTATTGTTCTAAGTGTGAATGATGTCAGATAAACAAGTGTCCTCACCATATTCAAAGACTGTAACTAAACAATAATTTCTGACTCTGTATCCTTTTGCAAATTTGAGTGTTTTCTTCATATGTCCATATTTTTGTGTTGTATTTTAAAAATCTCTAGACTTGCTATCCAGTATGGTAGTTACTAATCACATGTGGCTACTTAGCATTTGAAATGTGGCTATCCAAGTTGAGAGGTGCTGTTAAGTATGAAATATACTCCAGACTGCAATAATTTTTATATTAAAAAGAATTCAAACTATTATATTAATATCTTTATATTGATTGAAATAATGATATGTTGGATATATTGTTATGCAAAATATATTACTAAAATTAATTCCACCTGTTTCTTTTTTTCTTTTTAAAATGTAGTTACCAGAAAATTTTAAGTTGCACAGTGGCTCTCATTACATTCCCATAGGCCAGCACTGCACTTCTTTCTTGCCATTCTCCATCTTCATTAACACATGAGGTGTCATTGTCAACTATTTTGGCAAGCAATTTACTTTCCTCCCTTCTACTAGCAACATTCAGCACATATTACTGAATGATTGCCAGGTCCTGTCTATTGTGATGAGTGCTGAAAATATAACAGTGAAGAAAAACAAACGTGTCCTCTGCTCTCATGGCTTCTATTTCATAGGAAACCCCAATGATCTTAGGGTGATCACCCCTTCCCACACTTAGCTTCAGCAGTTACTGGACTAAAGCATGTGAGAAAAAGTGCAACTCATTATAATATGAGTCGTACTATTTATAGCTGACAGTTAAGTATATGCCTTGTAGTCTAAGTGTATACAACATCTCTAGCACAACACTTCTCAAAGTTTTGTAGAAAATGTGTTATTTTGAAAATTAATAAGTATTCTAAGAACGAACAAACAAAATACATATCTATGGTCAAAGATATTTAGGGCACTCCAGGTTAAATGAAATATAATGTGTCTCTTTATTGCAGGGCTTGTCAAAGCTTTTGCTCTCTTACAGTGCAGTTTTTTGAACCTCTGACAGTGTGATAGCATGAAGTCTTCCTAAACATAGTTGACCAAAGATTTTGATTTTGGTAGATTTTTCCCCCTGGGAATAAAACTGCACAATAAACTTTTGAAGATGGTATTCAGTTCATTTCTTCATCATCCCTTATTTTGATATGTGCCTTTCTATGCTGGTTTTTAAGCTACTACCACTCAAGTGTTCAAACCTACCCTTGAATTGTTCATGGGTTGTGTCCTGTGGCTAGAACTCTAAAACCATATTTCTGCTTTACCACCTGGCTCTATCTAGGTTCTGCCAGTAGGGGGAGCTAAAGGGAGACTGGAAAAAGAAGGTGCAGACTCTTTCCGGATTTTTTTTTTCCTTTCCTGCTTTGTGGTTTCTTAGCTATGTCTTAAGCAATGATTCCTCACCCTGACAGCAGAAGTTCTTTTCTATCTCAGCAGCTGAATTCAGTTGGAGTAGTTTTTAGTGATACTTATATTACCAGTGCCACAACTCTCCTTCCCCAGTCAGCATGGGCCAATAGAACCCCTCCTCAGTAGTCTAACTTTCTGCTTCAGAGTGTTTCTTTTCTAAGTGCTCAAGTTTTTATAATTAAAATCTCTGTCTTTCTTTCTCACAAACCTAGGGGGTGATAGTTATTTCCCACAGGTGCTATTTTTTTTGGGGGGGGGCTTGGTTCACTTTATTATTTTTTTTATGAAAACCCTATGTTGTTGCCACCACTGGAGCCTGGGTCCTCTGCACAGAGACTCTGGTGTGGGTCTTGACGAGATGGTCGGTGAATTCCTGATAAGGAGACTTGGTGAATACTGTCTCTTTCCAGAGATCAGGGATCAAGTAACTATAAGTCTTAGAGATGGCATAAAAAGTGGCCTTGGCGAAGTTACCTAGGGTGGCAGTGCAGCCCCTGACTGAGGAGTAGCAGTCATCGATGCCAGCCATCATCAGCAGTTTCTTAGGCCCAGAGGCCGAGATGATGCCAGTGCCCCTGGGGGCAGGGATAAGGCGCACCAGGACAGAGCCGCAGCGGCCAGTCACCTTGCAAGGGACTGTGTGGGGCTTGCCAATCTTGTTCCCCCAGTAGCCTCTCCGCACAGGGACGATGGACAGCTTGGCCAGGATGATGGCCCCTCGAATGGCAGTGGCTACTTCTTTGGAGCACTTAACACCTAGACGTGGTCATTGTAGTCCCCGATGGCAACAAACGCCTTGAACCTAGTCCGCTGGCCAGTGTGGGTCTGCTTACAGGCATGATCTTCAAAACCTCATCCTTCAGAGAGGTGCCAAGGAAAAAGTCGATGATCTGACTCCTTGACAGGCAGGGAGAAGAGATAGATCTCCTCCAGTGACTTGATCTTCATGTCTTCGACCAGGTGGCCCAACTTGGTGAAGGGCATCCACTCCTTGTCCTCGGCCTTGCCTCCGCAGGCTCTGCGGCCTCACCCCCAACCCTGACCACAGCCGCGACTTTGGCCTCGGAGGCCGCTGCCGAAACCTCTGCGAAAGCCACCGCGGCTTTCCAATTCCGGGGCCCCAGGGGCCTCCAGGCCCTCCAGCTGCACCAGCGTCATCTGCCATTTGGGGTCCTTTTGGAGAAAAAGGAGGTGCTATTTTTAAATACCACAAGATGTTCTCTTTGTCATTTCGGTTCTTCATCACATAGTTCTTTGTATTGAATAATCTGTTAAAAGAACCTATGTGGTTTCTGACTCTGACTTTCCCTATCCAAAATACCTCCTTTGACTTCCCCACTCCCTAAGACAACAATCTGAGGGGTAAACAAGAAAGTGATTTGAATGAGATCACCCTAAATTGTTCCAACATCAGCTCAACCAGTATCTCTTGGCTGAGCTGATCCATCTCTGTCCTTAGTTCTCAGAGTGAGCTCTTCTTGGTCCCCAGGAAATTAAGGCCTAAGAAGATAAACTTCCATGGAAACAAACCTACTATCAGCCTACACCTGCTGACTTTTTCTTGCCCATTTAGTCATGAACAAATAGATCTGAATTTGTCACATTTGTTCCTCTCACTTGGCACCTTGTATCTACTAGCTTTGACAAAATCATGGGGAGACACCCTGATCACACTTTATTATCTGATTGTCTTCCTGGAAATACAGAGTTGTGACTGTCCCTGGTTGGCGACCAAAATGGATCAACCTACCTGAAGAGTTGAAGCCTACCAAGTTGAGGAACATTTGGTTCTCAGAATCTGATTTTGGCTTTTAATTCATGTTTTCCTGCACTGGCATTTTTGCATATATGTGCATGTTCATGCGTTCTGCATCCACCTGTGTCCATATATGCATATCTGCATGTGTTTGAGCATGTCACTGTAGGTACACATTTGTGTGCATATGCGTAAGCTACGTGAGACCAGACCTACTATTTTTTGCCACTACATCTACAGTACCTAGCATAGTGTCTGTGCTAATATGTGAGTCACATCTGAAATCTTAAATTTTCTAGTAACTATGCCGAACAATATAAAAGTAAATAAAATATATTAATTTTAAAATATCTTTATTTAATTAACGCATCCAAAATGTCATTGTTTCAAAATAATCAATAAAATAATTATTAATATAATCATTATATAATAATTATTTAAGACATATTTACACTTTTTTCTGCATCTTTGAAGTCCAGTGTATATTTTACACACACAGCATATCTCAGGAGTAGCCACAATCCAAGGGCTCAATAGTCCCATGTGGCATGGGCTATTAGAGCAGATCTTGATAATAACTTTTGAGCAATGGAGAGTAGTGTAGGATACTTTCTATTTTCTATTCTTGAAAACTTGAAAATCATAAGTCCTAGGAAGCAGGGGCTAATACTTGGATTTGGGAAATACTAGTTGGGAATGTGAACCTCTAACACTCCCTAAATTGCTTCAGAAACTACACGGTTCCACTCACCTCCCCTTCTCTATTCTCCCACACCCGTGCTCTGGACTGAAACCAAACTAGGGCCCTATTCTGAAACCCATTTTCCTTGCCCTGAAATCTCAGCCCCTTTCCTGGAAACTTGTCCCTTTCTCTGGAGCCCAGTCTTGTTCTGGAAACCTGTACCTTTCCCTGGAATCTTCTGCAACACTCTCTTTCCTAATATACTCTTCAAGCACAGCTGTAAACAAATGAAAAAAAAAGAAGAAAAAAAATACAAATACATAAACAAACAACAGGAAAGTATGTGTTGCCCCTTTTTCCTCTCTTATATTCTGCATCCTCAATCTTTCCACATCACACCAATCACCACTTGTTGTATATACAGGGGCCTGAATTTTTTCTCCCTCTTTTTTCTTGAGCCAGAGATCCCTAAGTTCAAAATGTCTTCACCTACCCCTGTCAATACCCCATATTATCTCTGTGACATTGGTGGAAATCCACAGGGCATTGGTGGAAAACCCCGTGGTGTCTTCTCTTTCCCCTTCTCCATCTTCTCTGTTATTAGATATGACAGAATCTCAGAGATGGCTGTATTGGCTTCTGACCATCTGCCCATTACATTACATTAAATGCCTTTTTAAATTCTCTATACTAGAGTCAATCTTAGCAAGTGAGTGGGGGCAGGGGAAATGTTACATATTTTTCATTAATGTATACTGTTAACTATGCCAGTAAATTATGGATAATCTAATTTGATTTAGACTTAATAGCAACATTTTTCCTCACTAATGAAATGGTTATTTGTTATTAGAAAAATATTTATTGAAGTGGAATTGTGTGATCTCTCACATCACTATTAAACCTTGTTAAACCATTTTTAATTTCAATTTGGGTTTAATTAAGATTCATTAAGCATTTTATTGAATCAAAATTAAATTCTAATGGAAACGAGATTTACCAAGGAAAGACAGTTGTGCCCTTCCTTTACTCTCAGTCTCAGAGTGACACCGTTATAAAAGGACTTGGGGTAAAGTAGGACTCCATTAAAATGGAAAGATCAAAGACTTTGTTGCAGATAGATTTTGGCTCTAATTCTATAATTGCCCCTGACATGACATGAGACCTTGAACCAGTCATATCATTTTTGTGATAATCATCTTCCTCCTCTGCAAGATGAGGACTATAAAATCAGAGTGACTGTGGAAATGGAAAGACAAAGATCAGATGAAAAATGAATATTTTTATCAGCTTTTTTTTTGTCTCAGGTATCTATAAATTCTTAGAAAATGGAATTAGAGAGTGCGCATGCACTCACACACACACACACACACACACACACACACACACACACTTCTTGAATATGAAGAAAAGAAAACTGATCGTGGCAACAAACATGGGGTTTTCAATCTGAAGCCTGAATTCCAAAGTGGATGTAATTGGAGCAAAGTCACCAATGAGTGAATTAGAACTTCATGAGCCAGACCTTGAGAAAGGCTGGACTAAGAATACAGGAGCACAGGTCAAATGTGATGAGTCGTGTCCACTTGAATATTCACGAGATGCATGGCCTCCTCTTGAGTTTGAAAGTAAATTCACAAAATAGAGCTTGTAAAAACAGTTGGTTAAAGTGCAGTCTGCATGGCATGCAAATTTGGATCATTCCTAGCCCTACTCAGTGGAATTCAGAGGTAAACCCTTGTCCTATGTAAAATTCTTGAAATGGACAAATACCAGTCAGTGTTCATTCTTCCATCAGATCACCTCTGAGAATATCTTGAGTGCCAAGTCATATCTTAGGGGTGTCCATTTGCTAGGGTTTTGGTAATCAACAAGCTCAGATGAATACTTTTGGAATCTTTATGACCTAATGAGTGAAACATGCCAACAGCATACTACAAAGTAATACGTGTTATAACAAGGAAATGAATAATGTGCTGTGTTAAGAGGATTGTATAGAATGATTAGAGTTCCTCTGGGTATATTTCCAGAATGGGGATTGCTGGGTTGTATGGAAGGAAGTGAGAACCAATGAGAGGACCAAACTTCACCTGTACAATGAGCACTCGTGTACCTAATCCTGAATTGTTCCCTCATATCGTTAAAATTAAATAAGAAAAAAAGAGGATTGTGCAATGCACCAACAACTAATATCTACTCTATGTGACTTACCAACTTGTCATCCCTCTAAGAGTTTCTTCTCTGAATTGTACCTTAGGTCTCCAACAAGCTCTTGACTTTAACTTTTTTTTTTAATTTAAGGATGTGGGGTACAATTCAGGGTTAGGTACACAAATGTTCATTATGCAGGTTCGCTTGTTGATGAGGTGTACCCCTCCCTCCCCTGGAAGTTTCCATCAACTGCCAATCCCATCCCCCACTCCCCTGGCAGGTTCCCACTACTGCCAATCCCTTTCTTACAGTATTGTGTTAATTGTTCAAGGTCGGCTTATGAGTCAGAACATATGGTACTCTGTTCTTTGTTTCTGTGACAGATCACTGTTAACTCAACTTTTGAATTCAGTCTCACTTATAGCTACCATAAAAAAGTCCTTTTTTCCTAACGACCCATCAGTTGTTCAGGAAAACTGGTAGATTGTACTTCTTCAAAGAAAAATATTTATTTTTGATATGACTTTTGCCTCTTTGGGGATTAGTTATTTAGACGTAGGTACAGGTCTTTATTTTTTACACATGTCTACCTTAGATAGAAATCTTTTGACATCTTGATGCCCGAAGACAGTTTTCAACACATACAAAATCCCAGGGAACCTCCTGCTTCCCAGTACTTTACCCTATTCTGTAGACATCCAGTATTAGAACAGGAGTAAAGTAAGGCACTCAGTAACTTAGAACAGCCAAACAAAGCAGAAGCAGCCCCAGAATGATTCCTCCTTTAAAGAGAATTCAAATATTTGGTTTCATCAGCCCAACACACATTCATATGCATATGTGCATACATACATGAGCATATAGTTATATACACATATCTGTACACACTGCTGGGTGACTTCCATTTGCCCACCTAGATCCATTCTCCATCTATTCCTACCCTGACCTATGATACATAAGTTTGATCAATATCAACAACCTCACTTGGTTCTCTTGACTTTTGGCTTATGGTTATGGGCAACCAAAAGGGAACTCCATCAGGAAAGTTCAGAAAGAGTGAAATAAAAGTATGTGTTCTCAGGCAATCTCTTTCAGGTCCCCTCCAACTGTGGGAGTTTTACTGTCTTCTTAATAAATACTATTCTTATACATATTTTTTATTTTAAAATTGTGGGGTACAGTTAAGGGTTAGCTATACAAATATGCATCATTCAGGCACCCTTGTTGATAAGGGGTGTCCCCCCGTCCCCAGAC
>CAUYQG010109825.1:0-18337 GCA_963574415.1 Tarsius wallacei | reverse complement strand
TATCGGGAACTGCCTGGTTGTAAACCGTCAACTCAGAAGAGGGGTTTTTGATAAACCTGTGAATTAGTTACTTCTTTTGCATTTCCATGAGAGGCTAGTCTTAGGCCATTTGGCCTTTTTCTAAACAAAAACCTGCCTGGCTCCAGCGGCCAGTCTTTTGAAGTTGCAACTTGCCCTTCAAAGGGAAATACCTCTGCTAACAACCCCCATTCTCTCACTGGGCTAGTCTCACTGGGAGACATTCTAGTCAGCCTGGTAAGACCCATGGCTGCATGTGTCTCTGTGTTTATTCACTCAATCACACAAGAAATATATTTGAGCATATGCCGCATCCTGCCACAGTGTCACTGAAATTGTAAAACTGAGCCATAGGAGGAAATTATTAAAGTCACGGGGTCAGGGATTATGTTATGGACCGAGTAAGCACTTGGCTACTAACCCTTGATGCCTATAAATCAAGAGGCAGAAAGACTGGTAGAAAGAAGTTTATTTCTGAATTCGAATCCAGGGAGCAGAACTGGACTCGAGGCCTTTCTAAAATGGTTCTGCCCCCCCTTTAAGTTTTACAGTTTGCTTTTATAAGTTCAGGGCTGTTGGTACCTATACATTGACTATGTGACTAGCAGAGCATTGTATAGAACCTAAGTTACAGCCACATTTTGTCAATAATATTTTATGGTACTCATTTCCTAGCACCAGTTACCAGAGGTATCTCAGCTTTTTATCGGTAACACTCGGCAGAAGCATTACTCAAGCTTGTAAAGGAGGTTAACGGGGCCTAAGACATCATACATTGTTACATATTGTTATACACAAAAGTTATACAAATCACAGGACTTATGATTACGTTGATACAACATGTATGCAATTACATTGATACAAAAGTTATACAAACCACAGGCTTATTACCTTGATGCTACATTATTCAAACCTATGATTATTAAGAAAAGGGAGTAAATGGGAATTTATTTCTCTCAGTTAATTGGGCACAGTCAGCAGAGAAGTTAAGGATTCTTTGAAGTTATTTACTGGGAGTGCCTAGGAGATAGGGGAAGCCCACGTTGTGTTAGCTCCCAGGAACATGGGTACATGCTGGCCCACTCCATCCTTCGCCATTCCCTTCTCTAGGGGCTCTGGCAATATGGGCAGACAATAGCGGGTCTCCTATCAATTAGGTCCCTGTGTTATCCCAACAGAGCAAAAGCACAGCCTGAGTCTCTTCCCTGGCAGTGAGGCTGAGGGGGTGCTGGTGAGGCTTGAGAGGCCAAGGAGTGGCCATTGTGACCAGTGCCCCTTTGGTGTAAAAGGAATATCTTCAGCTGGGTGTAATGGCTCACACTTGTTATCCAGCAGTTTGGACTTGAGACCAGGAGTTCAAGACCAGCCCAGGCAACACAATGAGACCACGTCTCTACAAAAAATTTTTTAAAAATTAACTGGGCATAGTGGCGTGTGCCTGTAGTCCCAGCTACTTGAGAGGCTGTGATAGGACAATCGCCTGAGCCTAGGAGGTCGAGGTTGCGGTAAGCCGTGATTGTGCCACTGCACTCCAGCCTGGGCAACAGAGTGAGACCCTGACTCAAAAAACAACAAAACAAAAGAGGAATGTCTCCTCCTGTTTAGGCAACCTGGATGAGTTTGCTACTTCTGCTTTGAACGTCAAATTTCACGATCAATATTTTATTGATCACCAATTCAAAGATGAAGAAACCATATTGGGCAGGAAAGAAAATTACCCCAGGAGAGTAAGTTTGATCTGATCACTGGCTTAGGACAGAGGGGGAATGCAATTTGGGATGTAGCTTAAGGGGACTCCGAGGGTTCTTGTGACTCAGCTGTCCAGAGAACAGAGCAGAAACGTTGCCAGAGAAACTGTAAGAATGAGCCAAATTAAAGAGAATGTGCAACCGAAGTCTTTTTTTTGAACTTTTATTTTTTTTTCTTTTAAAGATGTAGGGTATAATTCAATGTTAGGTATACAAATGTTCATTATGCAGGTACCCTTGTTAATGAGGTGTGCCCCTCCCTCCCCTGGCAGTTTCTCTCAACTGCTAATCCCACCCCCTTTCCCCTGGCAGTTTCCCACTACTGCCAATGCCTTTCTTATAGTATTGTGATAATTGTTCAAGGTCTGCTTATGAGTGAGAACCTATGGTACTCTGTTCTTTGTTTCTGTGATAGCTCACTGAGTATGATAGACTCAAAATACATTCAAGTTGCTGCAAAGTCCATATGTTTGTCCTTCTTTATGGCTATATAATATTCCATTGTGTATATGTACCAAATTACCACATTTTTAAAAATCCAGTCCAACTTTGATGGACAGCATGGTTGGTTCCATGTTTTTGCTATTGTGAATAGAGCTGCAACAAACATGAGTGTGCAGGTATCTTTTTTGTAGAATGATTTGATTTCCTTTGGGTATATTCCCATTAGGGGGGTTGCTGGGTCATACAGAAGGTCAATTTCTAGTTCTTTCAGAACTCGCCACACTGTCTTCCAAAGAGGTTGCACTAGTTTGCAGTCCCACCAGCAGTGTAGAAGTGTTCTTTTTTCTCCACATCCTCGCCAGCATCTGTTGTTGTTTGTTTTATTAATGATGGCCATTCTTACTGGGGTTAGGTGGTATCTCAATGTGGTTTTGATTTGTATTTCTCTCTGATGATCAGTGAAGCTGAGCACTTTTACATGTGTCTGTTGGTTGCCCATATATCTTCTTCTGAGAAGTGTCTATTCATGTCTTTTGCCCACTTTTTAAATGGACTGTTTGTTTTTTTTCATTTCGGCGCGTTGGATTTCCTTGTAGATCCTAGATATTAGGCCTTTGTCAGATACACAGTTGGCAAATATTTTTTCCCATTCTTTGGGCTGTCTCCCTGCTCTCTTGATGGTTTCTTTTGCTTTGCAGAAGAGAGCTTGTTTTTTCTAGAGTGTTAAGACAGCACTCACAGAGCAAAGGTTCTTGATTTCAGAAAATTCTGGTTTACCACCTCTATATATCACCATATACAAATATTAACTCCAAATGGATCAAAGACCTAAACATAAAACTTCAAACTATAAGAATTTTAGAAAATGCAAGAGACAGCCTTATGGAAATGGAATAAGCAACCAATTCTTGATCAAAATCCCAGATGCCCATGCCATAAGAGATAAGATCAACACGTGGGACATCATCAAACTGAAAACCTTCTGCAAAGCAAAAAAAACCATCAAGAGAATGGGGAGACAGACCACAGAATGAGCAAAGTTATTTGCCAACTGTATATCTGACAAAGGACCAATATCCAGGATCTACAAGGACCTCAAACATGCCGAAAGGAAAAAAAAACAAACAGCCCCATAAAAAATGATCAAAGACATAAATAGACACTCCTCAAAAAAAGATATACAAGCAGCCAACAGACACATGAAAAAATGCTTAGCCTCACTAATCATCCGAGAAATGTAAACCCAAACCACACTGAGATATCATCTAATGCCAGTAAGAATGGCCATCAGTAATAAAACAAACAAACAAACAAACCGGATGCTAGCGAGGATGCAGATGAAGAGAATGCTTCTACATTGTTGGTGGAAGTGCAAACTAATTCAGTCTCTATGGAAAACAGTGTGGTATTTTCTAAGAGATCTAAAAATCGACCTTTCATATGACCCAGCAATCCCCCTTCTAGGAATAGAACTGATGGAACTCAAATTATTCTACAAAAAAGATACCTGTGCATGCATGTTTATTGCAGCACTATTCGCAATAGCAAAAACATGGAACAAACCATGCTGCCCATCGAAACTGGACTGGATAAAAAAATGTGGTACATATATATGATGGAATATTATGCAGCCATAAAGAAGGACAAAATTCGGGACTTTGCAACAACTTGGGTGAATTTGGAGTCTATCATACTCAGTGATTTATCACAGAAACAAAGAACTGAGTACCACTTATGTTCTCATAAGTGGACTCTGAATACCTATCATGCTATTACAACAAAAAGGGGATTGGCAATAATGAGACACCATGGGAGGGGTGCATAGCATCAATAACGGTTACTGATCCTAATCCAGGCAAAGTGAGGTCCCGTGGGAGGCCCAAAACTTCACCTGTACCTAAACCACTTATGTATACAATATAATTTTTAAAAAAGAAAATTCTGGTTTATTGCAGTGATTTTCAAATAGATGACATCCCACACTCATATGCCAGGAACTCCAGTCCCTGTTTATTTACATTATCATTTCTAAAATGTGCATAGAGTGCAAAAGTATTTATGAGTATTATTTGAGAAATAACTAATGAAAATTATCATCCAACATGCTTAAAGCTTAAAAGGCTATACAGAAACAAACAAGCAAATACATATCTGCTAAATCAAACCTTATTCTCTTTAGAATGTATGAAACAATCAAGTATTTTTAAAGAAATGTGTATACATATTTTTATTTGTCACTTACTGATTGTAGAGTTCAACAAATATTAAACACTAATGATCATTGTTATACATTTATTGTGGTATTTGGAAACATGTTTGAGAATAACTAAGCTTAACAAATTAAACCTTTAGAATCCTATTTAACATCACTCGATTTATAGTATGTAGCAAACTTTAGAAGTGAATAAAAAATGGTAATGGCTGAAAAAATATATATAGATAACACAAAGCATATCAATTACGCTAATAGTAGATTATTAGGGTCATTTGGTAAGTTTTCTTATATTTTGAGGGTGATGACCTAAAAATACCCAAATTCTATCTTGCTTGTGCCAGAGAGAAGGTGCTACAATTTTCTGGACCTTGGGACAGTCCTTTGGCTATTTATTTGCCTGACCATTTTCTTCATTTAGAAAAAATGATCCATATCATATTTATTCTATGGTTATTCCTTACTCTTAGGTAATGATGCAAAAAGATCTTCCCTTTGCTCCTTCCTGACATTTACCTTTTTTTTGCTTCCCTTTAGAGCTCAATCACCCAAGTTCAGGCTCTGCTCTGCTATTGACTTGCTCTACTAGTCACTTTAACTCTCTAGGCTTTAGTGTTCTTATCTCTGTAATATGATATTCAAACAAAATGTTCACTGTGATCTTTTTTAAGTTTTCCATTTTGAGATTATAAAAAGGTAAATCCTTCCATAACCCTTCAATGACTTTCTACTCTACTAACAATAAAATCAAGACTTCCTTCCTGACCTATAAGGTCTGATATACATAAAAACTCTGGATATGGATTTACCTTCCGTGGTAGGCATAATTCTAGGGTTTCTCCCAAAACCCCCTGTTTTCTGGTTGCACATACCCTGTATAATCTCCAGGACTGTAAATATGATGGATTTTTACTCCCGTGGGAGTTATGTAATGTGGCTCAGCTGACTTTAAGAAAAAGAGATCTGGGTGGCCCTGACCTAATTACGTGAGCCCTTTAAAAGCAGAGAATTTTCTACCACTGATTGCAGTAGAGGAAGTCAGAGATTCAAAGCATGAAAAGGATTCAATACATAGTTGCTGACTAGAAGATGCAAGGGACCACATGATAAGGAATGCATGCAGACTCTAGGAGCTGAGAACAACCTCCAGCTCACAGTCAGCAAGGAAACAGGGACCTCAGCCCTAAAGTTGCACAGATTGAATTCTGCCAACAACAAGAATGGGTTAGGAAGTAGAAATTTCCCCATAAGTCAGAGTCCCTCTCTGTCACCCAAGAGTTCAGTGGCACTATATGGATCACAGCAACCTCAACCTCCTGAACTCAGGCGAGCCTTCTTCCTCAGACTCGAGTAGATGGGCCTGAAGGTGCATGCCACAATGTCTGGCTAATATTTTGATTTTTAAAAATGTTTATTAGTTGGGCTCGGTGGCTCAGCCTGTAATCCCACGCTTTGGGAGGCTAAGGTGAGTGGATTGCCTGAGCCCGCGGGTTCGAGACTCGCCTGGGCAGCTTGGCGAGACCTCATCTCTACAATAAATCAAAAATTAGCTGGGCGTGGTAGCGCGCACCTGTAGTTCTGGTACTTGGAAGACTGAGGCAGAAGGATCATCTGAGCCCAGCAGGTCAAGGCTGCGGTGGCCATGAGCGTGCCACTGCACTCCAGTCTGGGCGACAGAATGAGACTCCAACTCAAAAAAAAAAAAAAAAGAAAAGAAAGAAAAGAACCAGTACCAGGTACAGAGAAGCACTTATTCCCTTGTGCTGTGTTAATAGTATTATCCTCTGTCTGAGGTTTCTTTGCAGGATTTTCTTTTAAAGCCGCGTGTCCATTTTGTGAGGATTGGTTTTGGAAAGCTGCTAATATAATCTGTGAGGCTACCTAACGGGGCACACACAATCTGAAGGCATGGCAAGTTTCATGTGGGTGAAAGTGAAGGGCCCTGTCCCAGGCAGATGGGACCAGTTGAGCAGCTGGTGACAATCAATTTTGGTAACACTTCATTTCTTTTTGGGGTAAAATTAGTATAACTTTTCTACTGGAACTGTAGTTTCTGCACTTGCTACCCTTCCATCCTGGGTTGTGGGCATCCCACTGTGCAAGTAAGTGACTGGGCTCTACAGCTGACTCCTGCCTGCCTTCCCTGCTTCCTCTCTGGCTTGCAGCCAGCGTGGCTGGAGTGAAGAGTGATTGTGTAGGGACGTGGTTGCCCAAGCAAGTAGGGTGGAGAATGAAGGGCCACTTGCTCTAAGTCAAGAGTGCACACACCTCATCAAACTCTCTGGTAGCCTCAGTTTACAACAGGGCAGGGTAGAGGCAGAGTAACCCAGGACTCCCCAGCCCCCCACCGCCCCATTGGCAAATGACGCTAGTGGATTCGGGCAAGGAATGCAGGAACATCTTTGCTGTCAGTCAACGTCAGAGTGCTTTGTGATACGACTCAGGCAGTGGGGAGGGTGAACGTAAGGTGAGAAAATGTGCTCACAGGAATAAGACTTCCTTGTGTAGATCAGACGTGGGGCTTCAGAAGAACATGCATCCTTAGGTGTGGAGGTGCATTCGGTTTTGTGCTCTGGGAGAAAGCCAGCATGGAGTGGAAGTCTCACTGCTGTCCAAGGGTCCAGAGCTTAGTCCTCTTTGTGAGGAGGCAGGGAAGCAAACAAGACTGGAGCTTCCCAAGCCTCTCTGCAGAGCCAGCAGAAACAGAGTCAGGGGCTCAAGAAAATACATTGATTTTCCGTGGAAGGCTGAGGATGCAAAATTCGCAAGACACAGTCCTGACATTGTAATCCCAGAACTTTGGGAGGTCGAGGCAGGAGGATTGTTCGAGCCCAAAAGTTTGAGACCAGTCTGTACAACACAGCAAAACACTGTTTCTACAAATAAAAATAAAAACAAAATTAGCCAGTTGTGGTGGTGTGCACCTGTAGTCCCAGCTACTCAGGAAGCTGAAGAAGGATAGCCTGAGCCCAGGAGATTGAGTCTGTGGTGAGCTGTAAATGTGCCACTGTACTCCAGCTTAGGTGACAAAGTGAAACCCTGACTTAAAAAACAATTTTTTTTTGCAAGACACAGAAAGGGGATCGGTTTTTCAATTATTTTTGTTGGGAGAAGTGGTTTGCTGTGGTTAAAAGGAGGTGTAGTAGGAAAGGAGGGACAGAAAATGGGGAGAGGTTGAAGAGGAGACTTTAAGTGTGGAGAAGAGAGCTGAAGGAAGGCCAGCCTTCACAGCCTGTTGTTGGTCTTCCAGGGGAACAGCGTCCAGGGCCTGGTTCTCCACTCCCTGTTCTGCTCTGCTCAGAAAAGAACTTTAAAAGCCTTCCCAGGGTTCTCTGTGTGTTTTGCTCCCAGTGAGCAAGCAGTCTGTGGGCACTTGCCAATATCCCTCAGTTAAGCCCAATTCAGGTCTTTCTCTTAAAATAAATAAATACATAAAAGAATATGGTGGAATTTTCAGGACAGAGTGAGGCCTAGAAACCAACCTAAAGATTATGTTGCCCATCTTGTCTACATACTACATACAGTATATTACAAATATTCAGTCCTTCCTTCCTTTTCTTTTTTCTTTCTTTCTTTTTTTTTTTTTTTTTTTTTGAGGCAGGAGTCTCACACTGTTGCCCAGGCTGGAGTGCAGAGGCATGATCCAGGCTCACTGCAGCCTCGACCTCCTGGGCTCAGGCGATTCTCCCACCTCAGCCTCCTGAGTAGCTGAGACTACTGGGCACACGCCACCATGCCCAGCCAATTAAAAAAAAAATTTTTTTTGTAGAAACCAGGTCTTGCTGTGCTGCCCAGGCTGGTCCCAAATTCCTGGGCTCAAGCAATTCTTCTGCCTTGGTCTCCCAAAATGTTAGGATTACAGGCGGACACCACCGTGCCCAGTCATCCAGTTCTTTTTATCTTCAAATACATATCACATCTTTCAGAGTAGATACAGCGAATTTTGCCAGTAAACAGCACTTTGTTTCAGGGAGGAGAGGCCTTTAACTCTCTGTATGTGTTTTCCTGGGGCAGAACAATTGGCCATGAGGACATCAGTGGGGCAGGTTTCTTTCTGCTGTCTAGGCACATCACCAAACAGCATACTGGCATGGTTTCTGGACAGAGTTTTCCACCTAACTTTGTAATTATATGGACTTTGAAAAAGATCTTCCCAGATCCTGGTGTGACTTACTAGGGAACCATAATTTACAGACTTGTTAATCCCATTTGTATCCCTAGAGGAGGAAAAACCTTGATTATATGGAAGGTGTAGGGACTCCAGGCCTATATAAGAGTTCTGGAAACCTAATTTCCCAGGGAGCCCTCCATCAGTGAGGGATGGAGAAGGGAGTTCTTGGGTAAGCAACCTGGCTCCTCTTTCCTTGGTGGGACACTTCTGAGATAGCTTCTGCAAGCTTCCTCAGAGGGTATCCAGCAGGATTTAGCTTCAATTTCCCACAGCACTAACCTGCTCCTAAACACCCCTCATTAAGTTTTCTCCCTTTTTTTTTCTAAGTTCCCTGATTTCCTCACTTGTGTTTCTGCAGTAATCTCCTGTATAAGTCAGCTTTTGCTGTGTAACAAACCACCACAAAATACAGTGGCTTAAAACAAGCATTATTTCTGCTCATAATTCTGTGGGTCAGCAATTGGACTGGACTCAATGGGATGACCCTTCTGCTGTCTTGCCTGGGGTCACTCAGTGGCTACAATAATCTGGCAGCTTGACTAGGCTGGGTGGTTTAAGATGCCCTCTGGTGACAGATGGCAGATGCTGGCAGCCAGTTGGTTGACAGAAGAGACCTCGGAAGGGACAGCTCATCTACTCCCCATGCCCTCTCCTCCTTCCCTAGGCTGGACTGGGGCTCCTCATATGGGCATCTCAGGGCAGCATTCCAAAGGGATGAACGTGGAAGCTACAAAGCTTCATGAGGCCTAACGTCAGATGTCAGGCCACTTCTACTGCATTCTCTGCGTCGAAGCAAGTCACAGGCGCCGGACCAGATTCAAAGGGTGAAGGGATACACTCCACTTCTTGATGAGAGGGATGTCAAAGTCACATTGCAAAGGAGCAGGCACACAGGACAGGAAGAATGTTGAGGCCATCTTGGCAAACAATCTACCCACCTCTCCCATACTCCAAATTAGGGGCTGTTCTCCATGTCTCAGAGTCTGCTTTGCAGGGAGTCCAACCTCAAAGCTCTGGTGTGAATGTGCTAAGTGAGATGCTTATTTGTGAAATACAAGTGAAATAAAAATATTTTTTTTGAGTCCAGGTCCCACTCTGTTACCCAGGCTGGCATGATCACGATAATCACAACTCATGGCAGCCTCGACTTCCTAGGCTCAGGTGATCCTTCCACCTCAGCATCCTGAGTAGCTGGGACCACAGGTGCATGTCACCATACCTGGCTAATTTGTATTTTATTTTATTATATTTTTTGATAGAGACGAGATTTCGCTATGTTGCCCAGGCTGGTCTTAAACTCTTGGACTCAGGCAATCTACCCTCCTTGGCCTCCCAAAATACTGGTATTACAGGTATGAGCCACCCTACCCAGCCTCAAGTGGAGATTTTGAATTGGCAGTTGGATATATGAGTCTGGAATTCAGAACAGAAGTCTGGGCTCGAGATACTCAATTTGAGAGTCATGGAAATATATGTAAGTATTTAAAGTCATGGCCTGGATAAGCGCATATAAGGAACGTGTGCAGACAGAAGAGGTTCGAAGACCAAGGTCAGGGCCACTGCAGAGCTGAAGGACGAGGGAGAGGGGAGGGGCCAGCAAAAGACACTGGTGAGGAGCAGCCAGGAAAGTTCTGGGTGACAGTGGTGTCCTGGAGGCCAAGGTATGAGTGTTTCGCGAGGAGCAATGAGCTGTCACAGGGAAGAGCACTCCATACACTCCGTGCAACTTGGAGTCACTGTTTCATATATGTCAATATTTTGTATTCCATCTCCATTCTCTTCTCGTTAATCCACTTATAAGGATTATTTTACAACTCCAAGGCAGAAGTAAGTAAAGCATTTACCTCTGGGCAGGTCTATAAACATGGAGTTGAGAAGGAAGCTGAGGAAAGACGACAGTCTTAAGATTCAGCACAAGACCCTTTTAATCCATCTCTGCAGCCTTGTGAAGCTTTTCTTGATTTTTATACAGTTGAGACCTGGATACAGGAGTTACCACAGACCTTACGAATGAAATAGGAGGATTAAGCCATTTAAAAATTCACTTTTAAGACTAAACTTTCAGGGATCATTTCTGTAGTTTGTTCAAATGTATATTTAAGGCCAGGTGCGGTGGCTCACGCCTGTCATCCCAGCACTTTGATAGGCTGAGGTGGGAAGATCATTTGAGCCCAGGAGTTTGAGACCAACCTGGGCAACTTAGAGAGACCTGACTCTTTTTTTTTTTTGAGTTGGAATCTCACTGTGTCACACAGGCTGGAGCGCAGTGGCACACTCAAGGTCACCCCAGCATAGACCTGCCGGGCTCTGGCGATTCTTCTGCCTCAGCCTTCCAAGTAGCCAGAACTACAGCTGTGCACTACCACACTGGGCTAATTTTTGATTTATTGTAAAGAGGAGGTGTCGCCAAGTTCCCTGGGCTGGTCTCGAACCTGCGGGCTCAGGTAATCCACTCGCCTCGGCCTCCCAAAGTGCTGAGATTGCAGGCTGAGCCACTGAGCCTGGCCAAGAGACCCTGACTCTTTAAAAAAATAATAAAAATTGCCGGGCTCGGTGGCTCAGCCTGTAATCCCAAGCTTTGGGAGGCTGAGGTGAGTGGATTTCCTGAGCCCGTGGGTTCGAGACCCTCCTGGGCAACTTGGCGAGACCTCATCTCTACAATAATTCAAAAACCAGCCGGGCGTGGTAGCATGTGCTTGTAATTCCGCCTACTCGGAAGGCTGAGGCAGAAGGATCGCCGGAGCCCAGCAGGTCGAGGCTGCGGTGGCTGGGAGCGGCCACTGCACTCCAGTCTGGGCGACAGAGTGAGACTCTAACTCAAAAAAATAATAATAATAATAAAAAATAAATTTTTAAAAAAAATAAAATTCACATTAAAAAAAATCAACATGATAGTGCTTGTTTACAATTAGCTTGTGAACAGATATGACCCACCCTACCCTCTCCCCAAATGTATCCTGCTGTGCTATTTGCACCTCCTTCTATTTTACCCAGAATGTCTTAGTGCCAGCTCTTCCACCAGGAGTAACAACTTACCTTTTTCCCTCCAAAACTTCCTGAACTGATTCTTGTCATGGATTCCAGAACACAGTAATCCTGTAATTTCTGGAATCGTGCATTCTATGCCTAGAAGAAAGAAAAAGAGCTAACCTTAAAAACCTGGGTTCAGCTTATAATTAGAAAAAAATCTCCCCATTGTCTGTAAACAGTCACTAAGAAGCTTTAAATCCATTTCCTGTTAATAACTGAAACCTGAAAATACTTCTTTTGAAAAGATAGGACAATTTCCTCTCTCCTCACTCTCAGTGGTTGGCAGATGGCAGGCAGCCAAGCCACTGCTCCATCCCCACTGAACTCCCTGGGATCACCTCCCAAATACATACTTGCAACCAGTCCTGGTCTCTGGGTCAGCCTTTGGGGAAGCCCAAACCAATATAGCATTCTTCTGGTCTGGAACATCTGGCTTCAAGTGATCCTCCTGTCTCAGCTTCTCAACGTGCTGGGATTACAGGTATGAGCTATCGCACAGGGCTTAATGTTCTTCTGAATACCCAAATGGCTGGAGCCCAGTGGCAGCTGACCCATTCAAGGATATGTCCCCGACTTTGCACAGCCTCCTCTAGGATTGGCCTGGTAGGCATCAAATTTTGCAATCCTGCACATATAAGATACAGGCAAGGAGAGTTCTCTTATTTCTTGTATTTTTTTTTTTTTTTTTTAGTCAAAGTTTCACTGTTACCCAGGTTGGAGTGTAGTGGCATGCTCACTGCCATCGCAGCCTTGACCCGTTGGGCTCAGGTGATCCTTCTGCCTCAGCCTTCCAAGTAGCTAAAACTACAGGTGCGTGCCACCATGCCTGGCTAATTTTTTTATTTATTGTAGAGACGAGGTCTGGTCAAGTTGCCTGAGCTGGTCTCAAGCTCCTGGACTCAGGCAATCCTCTCACCTTGGCCTCCCGAAGTGCAGGGATTATAGATGTGAGCCACTGTACCCGGCTTGTATGTTTTCTTTTTTTTTGGAGTTGGAGTCTCACTCCGTCACCCAGGCTGGAGTGCAGTGGCATGCTCACGGCCACCGCAGCCTCAACCTGCCGGGCTCAGGCGATCCTTCTGCCTCAGCCTTCCAAGTATCCGGAAATACAGGTGCGCGCTATCATGCCCAGCTAATTTTTTTTATTTATTGTAGAGATAAGGTCTCGTGAAGTTGCCCAGGCTGTTCTCAAACCCATGGGCTCGGGCAATTCCCCCACCTTGGCCTCCCAAAGTGCTGAGTTTACAGTCTTTTATGTTTTCAAGCAGTGAGAGAAGAGACACAACAAACAGACATATTTTACAATCTCAAAACCATAGTATAATCTATGCAATGCCCATAATTTAAAAAACTAAATATACAATTAAGCAAAAACCCCTTCCTTTCATAAGTACTTTTTATTTTGTAATGTTTTCTTTTTCTAGTTTTTTTTTCCCCCATGCCTCTTCATTTTCTCAAATTGGGATTTAGAGTTTTATCTCAAGAATTAACTTGCTTTGCTTAATCTGTCCTCTGGGCTTCTGTTACCTCATTAGCCTGCATGCTTCCAGGAGGATGTTTAGTGCCTCAGCTTCAATTAGCAAACTTTCCCAGAAGAAGGAACATGCCATTGTCACGCCCAGATTAATTCTACAATCGTACAAAATTTGATTTTCACCAAATAATGTGAAAATCATCTTAGACAATTTAGGCGGAAATTTTATCTGACAAATATGAGATTCAATCCTTTCAAATAAAAAGACACAAAAAGCAAGATTGCTTTCATGTGAAAAAATGAGAACATACACACAATTTCACCTTTTTATATCAATTACTCTGAAAATCTTCTTTCCCTAGATTTACTTCTAAATAAGAAGTTAATCTGTGTGAAAACTAAAAACTGAGGGATTCGTATCAAAAATTCAAGATCATTAATCCTTTATCTGATTTGAAAGCATGGTTAACTTGCCTCTTCCCTGGGTGTTCAAAAGTAACATTTCACAATGACAGTGACAGAATAACAGGGGTAGCTGTAATCACTGACACATCTGAAAGCAGTTCATTGTGAAGAAATGCTACATTTCTAACCAGGACTAAACAACAATGCGAATTTTTGAACTTCAGCATGCAATTATTTAAATAGTGATGGTTTCCTCAAAAGAACGGTTCTAACTATCCTTCTGGATTGAAATTGATTTCTGAGCCTAGGTATATTCATTTCAAGTATCTCAATAGTGCCAAATACTCCTGCCTTGACAGCAGGTTAATTTATTGTTATTTTTGTAGAGATGAGGGTCTTGCTGTGTCGCCCAGGCTGGTTTCAAACTCTTGGGCTCAAGTGAGCTTTCCACCTCGGCCTCCCAAAGTGCTGGGATGATAACCGGGATGATGCCCGGTTGAGAACAAGTTAATTTAAAAAACTGACAAAAGTAATTTGGCAGCAAGTCTAGTAAATAAGATGTATAATCAAACTAGTGGTATTGGTTTAGCAAAAAGGCTTAACAGTAAAAGAATGAGACTGGTGTTCTTGCATTGCTCAGAAACTGCCTCCAGATGAGTCCATAATTGCTCAAGGTGTTTTGGGTACTGCAGCAGATCGATGGCGGCCACAGTTCCAGGAGGGCAGGGCCTGGGACCATCTTACCAATTACTGTATCCCCAGCACCTACTATGGTGGCTGGTGCATAGCAGGGTGACTGAATGAATATATGCAACAATTCATAATGTGACTAATTGCACTCATCTTTTTTTTTTTTTAGAGACAAAATCTCACACTGTCACCCAGGCTGCAATGCAGTAGTACAATTATAGCTCACTGCAGCCCTGAATTCCTGGGCTCAAGCCACTCTCCTACCTCAGCTTCCTGAGTAGTTGTGACTACAGGCACACACCACCATGTCCAGCTAATTTTTATTTGTTTATTTTTTTAGAGGTGAAGTCTTGCTATGTTGCCTGGGCTCAAGCAATCCTCCTGTCTTGGCCTCCCAAATATTGTGATTACGGGTGTGAATTATCATGCCCAGCTCTCGTATGCATACATTTGAAATCATTTTTTTTTTTTTTTTTTATGAGTTGGAGTCTAACTCCGTCGCCCAGACTGGAGTGCAGTGGCCGCTCCCGGCCACCACAGCCTCGACCTGCTGGGCTCCGGCGATCCTTCTGTCTCAGCCTCCAAGTAGCCAGAACTACAGGCGCGCGCTACCACGCCCGGCTAATTTTTTGATTTATTGTAGAGATGAGGTCTTGCTTGCCCAGGCGGGTCTTGAACCCGTGGGCTCAGGCAATCCACTCACCTCAGCATCCCAAGGCGCGGGATTACAGGCTGAAATCATTTTTAAAAGAAAATAGTTTCCCATAATGTGCAAATACAACAACAATCTGATGGTTTAGAGGAAATGCCCCAAGCTAATCAACTTACTTTTATTTCTTTTGATGTAATACCAGCTTCTAAATATATTCCATTTTGCAAAATAAAAAGAACACTTTACAGTGATTACATCAGATAGATAGGACAAACCATATCACTCCTGTATTACAGATTAGAATGCTGGGATGCAGGACAGATAAACAATTTTTTCAACATTAGTATTATTAGTTAGAATCCTAGCTTATACTGACTAATGCCCATTCCTGACCAAGTCATTGGGATGGGGGATGGGGAAGATTACAGGTGGTGCAGGGGATGGAGTCAGCTTCTTCTAAGGTATGGGGCAGGGTGGAAACCTGAACAAGGTTGGGGTCTGTTGGGAAGGAGGAAAGTGGAGTGGGTAGGTGTTTTCTTTTCCTTTTTTTGGTTGCAATCTCACTCTGTTGCCCAGGCTGGGATGCAGTAACACGATCATAGCTCACTGCAGCTTTAACCTCCTGGGATCAGGTGAACCTTCTGCCTCAGCCTCCCAAGTAGCTGGGACTACAGGTACACGCCATCGTGCTGGCTAATTTTAAATTTTTTTTTTTGTAGAGACAACGTCTCGCTATGCCCAGGCTGGTCTCAAACTCCTGACCTCAAGCA
Organism: Tarsius wallacei; assembly: GCA_963574415.1. NCBI lineage: Eukaryota > Metazoa > Chordata > Mammalia > Primates > Tarsiidae > Tarsius > Tarsius wallacei. Next base: position 2,723 of record CAUYQG010109825.1, on the reverse strand, counting down.
ATCTTCCCGCCTCAGTCTCCCAAAGTGCTGGGATTGCAGGCTGGAGCCACTGCATCCAGTCGGCTTCTGTTTCCATGCATCCAGATGCACTGCTGAATGATATGTTCAGGATTTCCATTTTTGTGCATTGTTTACAGCTCCAAAAAGAAGACCGAGTAACAGAATGATTACTATACAAAATCCTTCCTTGCCTACGCTGCTGAACAAAGTTTTCTTTTCCATGACACGTTTCTTTCACAATAATTGGCTCCCATGTTGCTGGTAAATGGAAATGAGGAGAGCATTGGTTTCTTTTTTGTTGTTGTTGTTGTTGAGTCAGAGTCTCACTCTGTCGCCCAGACTGGAGTGCAGTGGCCGCTCCCGGTCACCGCAGTCTCGACCTGTTGGGCTTTGGTGATCCTTCCGCCTCAGCCTTCCAAGTAGCTGGAACTACAGGTACGCGCTACCACACCCGGCTAATTTTTTGATTATTGTAGAGATGAGGTCTCGCCAAGTTGCCCAGGCAGGTCTCGAACCCGCAGGCTCAGGCAATCCACTCACCTTGGCCTCCCAAAGCGCGGGATTACAGGCTGAGCCACCGAGACCGGCCAAGAGCATTGGTTTCTATGCTATTTTTCATGGCACATTAATATTTTGACGCAATATATGAAGATCTTACAGGGAAAAAAAACTGAGACTCCTTAAAACTGCCTTCCTCTAGTACAAGTAGTGGCAATTTAGTGGCTTCAAGAACCTCCCCCTCTGCCCCAGTGATAAGTTGTCTGGTAAAAGGCATGTGACATGCAGCTGAAGAAGTCAGGTGTCACATGAGTCGTTTAATTCCAGAAGACTTTCTTCCCCTGTGAAGACGATCTCTAGTTCCCTCAAATGTCTACAACTCAAGAGAGGCGGTGTGAGCCCTAGGGTGTGATGCTGTAAAGCCTGACGATGTGGGTGGGTGCAGACACAAGTGCAGGTTGAATGTGCTAATATTTTTATCAGAATTATTACTGGTTTTGTTACTGTCTAATTACAACATTGCATAGAATTTGGGCAGTTTGTTACAGACTTATTCCTCCCACAGTCCAGTTGGTTTTAGTGCATAATTTTGCAAAATTCAAAATTTTTTTTTTTTTTTTAGTTGGAGTCTCACTCTGTTGCCTAGGTGAGAGTGCAGTGGCATGTTCATGGCCATCCCAGCGTCTACCAGTTGGGCTTTGGTGATCCTTCCACCTCAGCCTTCCAAGTAGCTGGAACCACAGTCGTGTGCCACCATGCTCGGTTAATTTTTTTTATTTTATTGTATGAGGTCTCACTATGTTGTTCAGGCTGGTCTTGAACCCCTGAACTCAGGCAATCTCTTGCCTCTGCTTCCCAAAGTGTGGGATTACAGGCATGGGCCACCGTGCCTGACCTCAATTTTTTTAAAAAAAGAAACACATATAGCCATCGAAGCAGAAATGTCTGATTGTTAGAAACAGATATTAACCCTTGCTGGGACTGCCATTAATAGTTTGATAGTTTGGGTAGATCAAATAATTGTCTAGCTGTAACTTTTTTTTTTTGAATCAGAGTCTCACTCTGTTGCCCAGGCTGGAGTGCAGTGGATGCTCATTGTAGAGATGAGGTCTTGCCAAATTGCTCTGCTGGTCTCAAACCTGTGGGCTCAGGCAATCTTCTCACCTCGGCCTCCCAAAGTGCTGGGATTATAGGCATGAGCTACCATTCCCGGTCTCTAGTTGTAACTTAAAAAAACACACTGGTCAAGCATGGTGGCTCATGCCTGTAATTCCAGCACTTTGGGAGGTCAAGGTGGGAGGATCATTTGAGGTCAGGAGTTCAAGTCCAACCTGGGCCTCCAAGAGAGAATCCCATCTCTATAAAAAAAAATTAGCTGGGCATGGTGGCATGTGCCTGTGGTCCCAGCTACTTGGGAGGCTGAGGCAGGAGAACTGCTTGATGCCAGGAGTCTGAGGCTGCAGTAAACCATGATCTCACCACTACATTCCAGCCAGGGTGACAAAATGAGATCCTGTTTCTATAAAACAAACAAACAAACAAACAAAATCACACACTGAGTAATACAAATAATATTGTGACGTAAATGGCCTAGCCACAGAGGAAAATCTTGTGCATATTAGTGTTCTCTATATAAAGAAAGTCATTTTTATACCTTTGCAAGGAGCCATGTGTTTTATTCACAGTGAATTTTGGAAACAAATTATCCCACAGAGCAAGTCTTTTCTAGTTCCTGCCTACTTATCAGTCTCTAAACAAAGTAACCACTCCATGGGCTGAGCAGAGTCTTTCATGCGTCTTTGCTGTGTCATGCTAAGCAACGATACTACTAGTTTAAAGGCAATATCAGGCTTTGTAGTTCTATCTCCACGCCCACCAAAAAGACAATGTAAATTCACCATCCATCCATAAAACCATAATAACACACTAAAAAAATTGGAGTTCGAGCCGGGCTCAGTGGCTCAGCCTGTAATCCCGCGCCTTTGGGAGGCTGAGGTGAGTGGATTGCCTGAGCCCGTGGGTTCGAGACCCGCCTGGGCAAGCGAGACCTCATCTCTGCAATAAACCAAAAAATTAGCCGGGTGTGGTAGCGCCCGCCTGTAATTCCGGCTACTCGGAAGGCTGAGGCGGAAGGATCGCCGGAGCCCAGCAGGTCAAGGCTGCGGTGGCTGGGAGCGGCCACTGCACTCCAGTCTGGGCGACAGAGTGAGACTCCAACTCAAAAA